>JAALXN010000718.1:0-15380 GCA_012978555.1 Fusarium drepaniforme
GAGACGTTCATGATACCGTTGGCATCAAGACCGAAGGTGACCTCAACCTGGGGGACACCACGGGGGGCGGGGGGGATACCGGTAAGCTCGAACTTGCCGAGAAGGTTGTTGTCCTTGGTGCGCTGGCGCTCACCCTCGTAGACCTGGATGAGAACACCAGGCTGGTTGTCGGAGAAGGTAGAGAAGACCTCGGACTTCTTGGTAGGGATGGTGGTGTTGCGGGGGATGAGCTTGGTCATCATACCACCAGCAGTCTCGATACCGAGGGAGAGAGGGGCGACATCGAGAAGCAGGATCTCGTTGGTGGCCTTGGAAGAAGTGTCACCGGACAGAATGGCAGCCTGGACGGCGGCACCGTAGGCAACAGCCTCATCGGGGTTGATGGACTTGTTGGGCTCCTTTCCGTTGAAGTAGTCGGTGATGAGCTTCTGGACACGGGGGATACGGGTAGATCCACCGACGAGAACGATCTCGTGGACAAGGGACTTGTCGATCTTGGCATCGCCGAGGACACGGTCGACGGGCTGGATAGTGGATCGGAAGAGATCCTGGCAGAGCTCCTCGAAACGGGCTCGGGTGATGGAGGTGTAGAAATCAATACCCTCGAAGAGAGAGTCGATCTCAATGGAGGTCTGAGCGGAAGAAGAAAGGGTTCGCTTGGCACGCTCGCAAGCAGTTCGGAGACGTCGGAGAGCACGGACGTTGGTAGAAAGATCCTTCTGTGAGGGGGGTTAGTATATGTTTTGACAAATCATGACAAAGAATGCGAGGAGGGTGTGAGGAAATCAAAGTCCATCATAAGGAAGGTGGGGGCGGGGTAATGGACAATGATTCACGATTAAATCCAAGGTGTAAACCCATGGAAAAAATCGCAATTCGAATGGAAAGGAATGGGAATGATGGGAAAGGGATTACTAACCTTGTGCTTGCGCTTGAACTCGTTGACGAAGTGGTTGACCAGACGGTTGTCGAAATCCTCACCACCCAAGTGAGTGTCACCGGCAGTCGACTTAACCTCGAAGATACCCTCCTCAATGGTCAGGAGAGAAACATCGAAGGTACCACCACCGAGATCGAAGATGAGGACGTTGCGCTCACCCTCGATCTTCTTGTCGAGACCGTAGGCGATGGCGGCGGCAGTAGGCTCGTTGATGATTCGGAGAACGTTGAGGCCAGCAATGAGACCGGCATCCTTGGTAGCCTGACGCTGAGAGTCGTTGAAGTAGGCAGGGACGGTAACGACAGCGTTGTTGACGGTCTCACCAAGGTAAGACTCGGCGGTCTCTCGCATCTTTGTGAGGACCATGGAGGAGATCTCCTCAGGGGTGAAGGTCTTCTTCTCGCCCTTGAACTCAACCTCGATGATAGGCTTGCCACCCTTGTCGATGATCTTGAAAGGGAAGTGCTTCATGTCGGCCTGGACCTCAGCATCGCTGAACTTGCGACCGATCAAACGCTTGGCATCGAAGACAGTGTTGCGGGGGTTCATGGCAGCGTTGTTCTTGGCGGCCTCACCGATCAGACGCTCCTTCTCGGTGAAGGAAACGAAAGAAGGGGTGGTGAAAGAACCCTGCTCGTTGGCGATGATCTCGACATTGGTACCCTCGTACGTAGCAACGCAGGAGTAGGTGGTACCTGTAAAGGATAGTTATTAGCATCGATAGTCGAAGATATTTGAGTGTTTGCTGTGTTTGCTGAGCCTTTGTGTGATTTTTGCCCTTTGATGCCCAAAGGAAGAGGGCATCGCGAGCGCACAAATCACCACCGCGACGAGGTCGCAGCAGCGGCAACAACAACAACGAAACTGAGGATCAGAAACTCACCCAGATCAATGCCAATGGCACCGTCATACACTTCGTCCGCCATTTTGTCTAGTCTGAAAGGCTTTTGGTGAAGAAAGGGAGAAGGATGAAGGGAAAGAGGAAGAACGTGGGGTTTCGAGAAAGAAATTCTCCCAACCAGATTTTGTGAGCGGGCGCTGATAATAAATTCGGGAGGGGCCCTGGGCTTGTGAACTTTTTTTTCTGCCGGGTGGGGCTATGGTGGGCTGCCACAGATCCCCTCCACTAATCCTATTAGGGTAAGGTCTCCTCGCCTGAGTTCTGAGTTTTTTCAGGGCTCCAGTTCTTTTTTTTTTTCTCTCTCGTCGTCGTTGCGGCGGCGGCGGCGCCTGGGGCAACGGAAAAAAAAGAATCTGTCAAGGGCGCTTGTGGTTTGAGAAATGAGAGACGAGGCAATTCTAAGCCGGAGATGGTTTGTTTTCGTGGCAAGAAGCGGGCATCCTTGTCAACCAGGTTTTTATTCTACGAGGCCTTGCGGTCACTGAATCACAGGCGAAAAAGTTCATGATTTATGTATATTTTCTTCTTATTTTTTGTGTGTAAGTACTTGTGCGGTGGCTAGTGTTGAACCCCCATTTCTCGTGACAGCAATCACTGCTCCCACTTCTGCCTGAGACTCGCCTCAACAGAGACATACGTCCATCCAGTGGCGATGGACGGATTAGCCGCATCTCGAACCAATTTTTTTCTTCTTCCCCTCTCCTTACATGCGGGATGACAATCACTACAGTACTTGCTGCAGTACAACCTAGGCTAAAACGGCAACGCCGAGTACCTAGCGAACGAGTCGCTTCCTGAGGCTGTGTGTGTGATCGAGTTGCCGCTTTCGGAGCCGCGGGCGGCTAGGGACAGAAGAAAACAAGATGAGACACTAAATCAACCCTCTCTAGTTTCTAATGAAAGGGTCTCTAATAATAAATGAAATATGGGGGAAACTGAATAAGATATTCAAATATTTGTGATATTGTTTCTCAAATTTATCTCTTATTTAGCCCATGGTTAGGCTACAAAATGAATATCCTTTGTTGAGCGCAGCCCTGGTGTCCCAAGTTTTTTTTTCTACCACCACGAGCCAGCTTCGGTCAACTTACTCGCTCGCAACCACAACGTTCGACGCGACGAACCTTCTGACTCGTGGGGCTGTGTTTGCCTCTTGAGAGGCTGTATGCAAAAGTCATACTGGTTGGGTTTCGGACTGATCCTATTGGCTGAGGAAACGCTCCGAGTCAACGGCTGCAGCCAAGTTGTCAGATGTGCCGCCACAAGATAACCCTTGATATCGAGTTCTTCTAGGCACTAGACTAATGAAGCTTCTGACAGTTCAACTCGAATGTTCTACGCAGATGACTTGTTCAACGAGTCAACGGACGCCACAGACTTCCGAGAGGTTCCGCAACAGATATGGGCCGAAGAGGAGTTAAGTGCAGGACCTGATAACTCATTCGCTCGAGACTTGCTTGAGTACAGAGAGCAATGATACGAGCACATTGTCCAATGCAATTTCTGTCATAGAGTATCTTCATGATTCTCTAATCCTACTCAGCAGCTGTCAGTGTCATGAAGCTATCATTAGACAGGAACGTGTGGTGACCGTTTCACTGCAATTTGAGGACTTCAAAGAGGAAGACGATGGGGGTCAAAATGAGGCGAACATTTCACTGCAATTTGGAGACCTCAAAGAGGAAGACCGTGGGGGCACAGTGAGGCGAATTTTCACTGCAATTTTAACACCTCACAAGACGAAGACGAAGAGGTTCCATCTATTCGTGAATGGAAAAGTGAGACTTTACTCCAATTTTAGAATCTCTTGAGCCAAAGGTGATAAAAACAGCTATTACAGACGTCATGCCCTGAGCCAGCAAACTTGAGACCACGTTCCTATCCGTAGACTTCACAAGTTCCTTCCTGCCAGAGAGCATCTTACTTGGCCGTCAAGCCCAACTTCTTCGCCTCAAGCGCCACAACCTCTGCAATAGTCTCCTTGAGCGACACCCCTTTAGGCTCCCACCCCAGATACTTCTTGGCCCTCTCCGCCTCTCCCTTGGAGTTGGCGCCCCACGACTCGGCCGACACCAACCCAAGCTTTGACACTTCGTCCAACTGCACCGACTTTGTCTTGAGATCGGAGACGTACCCCTGGCGCTTCGCCTCTTCGGCGATCCACGCCGCAATGTCGGCCCACACGTGCTGGCCGCCCCGGGCAAAGTAGTAAGCGTGGCGACCAAAGATCTCGGGGTTACTCCGCTTAGATGGGTCCTGCGTTGCGTCGACGAATCTGCTGAATAGGTCTGCGAGGTCGTTTATGTTGACGTTGTCCCACTCTGTCTTGCCGGCCCCGATGACGGGTGCGTAGCCTAGTTGGAGACTCGCGTGGGCGAGGTTCGGGACTTGGATGCTGCGCTTGTTGACAGGTCCGCCGCCTGTTCCGTAGATGGTTGGAGGTGCTACTATGATGGTCTTGACGGCGTCCGAGTTGGCTCCCTGGACGATTTTATCGACGTCTCTGTGCATGGCTGAATCTGGGAGGGTCAGGAGACGGTCGATATCGTTGATATCGTTGTACTTTTGCTCGGGCAGGGGTCCCTCGCCAAAACGCTTGTTATCGAAGTCGTACCAAGTCAGGATACCAGTACCTGAGAGATGGATGTAATATCCTGGCTTGTCTGCTGTATGGCCAGCGGCGAGGCCCTTTGCGATTGCCTTGGCAGCAGAGACGGTATCTGCTGATTCTGCCGTGTCTGAATTCAATGTTAGACGGAGACCTCTGTGCTATAGGTGGGTAGTTCATACGGATCACAATGTCGGCCTCAGCAGCCGCCTTCTCGATCACATCGGTGCTGTTAAGGTCCCCATACACGAACTTGACGTCAGGATACTTTTCAGAAACAGCCTTGGCACGCGCTTCGCTACGGACGAAGAGGTTGTATTCGAAGTCTGGGTGTTTTTCGTAGATCTTAGCAAACGCAGCGCCTCCGATGAAACCTTCGGTAGGAAGTCAGTGAGCGGACCACAACGGCCGATTCTCTGCGTCATACCAGTGACTCCGGTTCTAGGGAGCAAGTCAGCTTATGTTGGAGACTCTTGATTTCTGGAAGCAAAGGGGTAACACGTACAGAAAGATCTTGGGTGCCATCTTGATGTTGTTACGTGCAGTTTGATCTGGGAGCAGCTCGCTTCTCTAGCAGTCAATGAGGGGTAAGAGTGTTGTCTCGGAAACACCAGCCAGAGCAAGACAGCACAATTTATACCATTTCACATGTTACTCTGCGATTTCTAATCAACAGTGCAACTGAGTTGTCGTTCAATCACTTCATTCCAACGTCAAGGTTTCTCACAGTGGGAAAGCTTGGTAAGCGGGATTTGACATCAATGACGGTATGCTTCCAATGATGTCGTGCTGAGGTGCGGGTATTTGCTGCAACCACACGAGGTGATTGGTGATCAGGGACGCTTCGGAAAAGGTATGCTTGCATGTTTCGGACGGTATTTCCGATGTAGATGTGGTGTTTCTTGATGAAGTTGATGGTGATGATGATTTACCCTAGAGATGCTATCTTGACAATCAGGTTTGTGGATTGAGCTGGGGTACCTGGCTAGGTAGTAACACTGGTACATGTTTCCTAAGACGGAGCTATGGAATGCTAATAAATCTGATAACATGATGGCCCCTGTCTATCAATACGAAGTGGGCAATTGTCCACCCTACCTATTATCAACAACAAATGAGCATCACCAACATCTGCAATCGTTCATAACCCGACCAACACCATCTTTCCCATCATGATGCCCTCGCAATCCCGCCCATCAAGCCAAAGTAACAATCAACATCCAAGACACACGCAATGACCGACCAAGCACCACATGCTACCTACCCATGGCAACTCTAGCTCAAGCCATCCCCCTCCATCCCAGGCGGGGCCGACGATAGCGTCAAGCCCAAACCGCGGGGGATAGCAAATAGCACCAATGACGCAACGCAAACCCAGCGAGTGCTTGTCTTTGCTTTTTTGCTGATACTGGTCAAGATATGGATTGGATTGATATGGCCTGTCGTTTCCCCTCACGAGGATGGGATCTACCCTCAGGGTGATGGCTACCTACTTAAAGGACAACATTCCCCCGGACCTTCCGTCTACTCTTTTCTCCCGCTTCATCACATCCATCTTTGCTCACTCTTATTCACAGAGACCTTCTATCCTTCGCAACACTCACCAGTCTCAGATATCTAAACAACCACAACTCATCACCAACACAAGCAAGTCATCATGCCTGACGACTACACCTACAAGAGCTCCGGCACCAACAGCCAGGTACATCCATCACATCCCTGCCTCATCTTAGCAGAGATACTGACGCTAGCTCAGGGCAACCACTACTGTGCCCGAGACTATGGCAGCAGTGCCACCAACTCCAACTCGTACCACTACTCCAACTCGTACGTCTCCCTCTTGATCATCAAAACCATCACTAACTGACCTTGCAACCAGCGATGGATCGTACTACTACTCCAACCCCAATGGAAGCACCTACTACAACAACGGCCAGGGTGGCTCAACCTACACTGCTCCCAGCGGAGACACCTACACCTCTTCCTCTGACAGCAAGAAGTAAACCCGAGATGGGCATCTGGAGCTGATGAAACGAGAGAGATCAACACACACTTTGCGACAAAGATGATCGCAGGAAAATCACAATCGGGAAACGGGAATGCGTCGGAAGTCTGGTAACTTGCGCGTCTATGGGCCCTAGACCAACTCAGTACATAATTCCTCGGGATAAGCCCGATCCTCTCCATCTCTCCCCCCCATCCATCCATCGCTGTGGCCATTCATAGTAAAGAAATCGTACAAACAAACAAAAAAAGAAACCGAAACCTTGCTGGCCTTTTCCCCCCATGTGCATCCTTCATGTCCCGTCCGTTGCTCGCATTTCCCTTCCATATGCATCCCCATGTTGCATCCCCCATGTGCCGCCGTCCGTCCGTGGTAAATCATACAGTACAATCAAAAAAGAACCGAAAGTAAGCCTTTCTAGGGCATCCATATCTCACGACCCAGTTCTCAACCCCCCATCACTTGATCCGTGTATATGGGGTCTTTCGTCTGTGAAATCATCACGCCCTTATCCTCTGGCCCATGTTATGTGGTCAATGTCATATGGCCATACCATCTGGCCATGCTGCCTCGTCCATGTTCTCTCTGGCCAAGTCGACTCGCCAAAGTGCTGTCTGACTAGGCATGTCATATGGGCATGTCGCCTTGTCGATGCTCTCTTTGGCCATGTCGTCTGACCAATGTTCTTCTCTCTGACTGAGCATCTCATATGCCCGTGTTCTTTGACCTTTTCGCCTGGCCCTGTCGTCAGGGTAGGCTGTTCTGTCAAAGTAGTACCAAAAACGAATCCATACATACAACTCTCTTTCCTTCAGAATCTCTCCGATTTAGCGGCGGTGGACCGCATAGTAGACAACAAGTCCGGAGATAAGAGCGGGGTACAGAACGGCAAGAGCCAGAAGAAGGTACTTGAGAGTACGGCGCTGGGCCGGGGTGAGAGTGTGCATCTCTCCCTCGGTGGCCCAGGGGATCATGGCATCGAGCTTGTTCCGGATGGCAAGCACACCGATGAAGGGGAACAGGATAGTCAGGATAACGATGGATGCAAAGACTCTCTTCTGTCGGTGATCTTCGGCGTCGTCAGGCTGCTGGCGACGGTGGAGGATGTTGCCCCAGGTAAAGTCGACGAGTTCGACACCCGAGCGGTCACCACGTCCATTGTCCGATCGTCTGCCAAAGGTGCTGGCGGGGCCACGTCTGAATCTTGGTTCATCTTCGCTGAAGCTGTTGAAGGGCTGAATGTTGTCACCGCACCATCCTCTGTTGGTACCGAATCGACTATCAGTCCCGCCGCTTCCTAGGATATCAGAAGATGGGATAAGTAGTTCAGAAATACGGTCGCCCGCTGCATGCGAGTTAGCATATAGTTCAAGTTGGTGATTGTATCTTCAACTTACAGTTTCGAGTTCGGAACAATCCACTGCGGTTGGCACGCTCGGGGTGGTGCGCAGGAGCAGGCTGTGGAACAGTAGATCCAGACGTGGGAGTCATGGGGAAAGTAGGTGAGATGGGGCTACCGAAGGCACTGTTCATGCTTCCATGACCCTTCTTGGCGGCGAATTCAGCACCAGACATAGTGTGATCCTCATCACCTCTCTGTCTGCGGAAACGCTGGAGCATGGCTGCCTCTGGAAGACTGATGAGGTCCATGTGAATGGTCTCTGTCTTCTTGAGGAAAGCATCGTGAGGAACGTGCTTCTTTCTTCTCCCCTCCTGGAAGTCGCGCTTGTACAGTGGCTTGTCCAAGATGGTGGGCGGAGTCTTTGGAGGCTCTCGTCCGAGGTTCTTGTTGACTCGAGGCCAGCTGAAGAGTCCGCCAGCGTCGGAGGATTCACCATTGTCGTGAGTCTTGGAGGCACCCGTATCAGAACTGAGGGTCTGATAGCTGTCACGACGTTCCTCATCCAGGAGAAGACTTCGACGCTTGGCAGTCTGTCCATGTCCGTCCTTACGAAACAGGCCTGCCAAAGACGCTGGGGTTCTCGGAGGTGACTGAACCAAGTTGCGAGTCGCATTCTGGGCAAAGAGCCCGGGACGTCCTCCAGACTGAGGAACAAGTACAGGGAGCCTGGTTGGCTTGTCGTTGCGAACACGGTAGGATCCTGTGTTGACATCGCGAGAAGGATGCTGGATGATTCTGTCCATGGATCCATACTCGTAAAGGTGATGGTTTCGCTCTGTCGTGTCAGAAACATCAGCAACACTGCTTCCAGTACCCTTGGCGATGCTATCATGGAATTCCTGGCGCATCGAATCGTAAGGGTGATGCTCAGTAGTAACTGTCTGCCAATCGGCCTCGGTACCCGCCTGGGTCTCGGTCCGGTTCTTCAGAAGTGTAACAATCTCGCCGCCAAGTCGGCGGTCCTCGATGGGCTCAGGAGATGGCTCTTCCTCAGGTTGCCGACCGACGGGTACCTTGACCTGTTCGTCGACATTCTAGGCCGAGCGAATAGCCGCAGAGTTGTAGAAGGAGCCAACGTGACCACCATTCGGATAACCCATGGGCGTGTGGCTCTCAGGAGACTGTGGGACGCTGTAGTTTGAATGGGTAGTTTTGCCGCTGTGGTGTAGCGCATCACTGATGTCCCGTTCGACTGACGAGCGCAAAAAGTCCGAGTACCGTTCCCCGTCATATTGAAAGGGATCGCCAAGTGTGCTGGTGGTGATGACAGAAGATCTCTTGGCCTTGTGTTTGTTCTTGGGAACTCGCAGACCATCTTGAACTGGAAGATCATCTTCATCCTGCAGAGCGTCTTCAGCTCGCTCACCCTCGCAGTAGGTCGTGTCAGGCTCAGCTCCGTCAGAGTGAAGAGCTTGCTTGTGTCCCTTTCTCTCCGTCTTGTCTAGCTCGCTGTAGAGACTAGAAGAGGATTGAAAAGTGCGCAAACGCGGAGATGATGCCTGCTCTGGTCGCACGGACGGCTGACGAACGGGATCGTCATGCGAGACAGGGTTAGAAGTCGTGGTTGGCTGACCCCAGCTCATGATGTGAGGATGAACAATGGCATCAGTCTTGAAAGAAGACTTTGGAGTAGTGGTTGAAACCAAGTTCAACTTTCCCTGGCGTCTCTGCGCCTTGGTGGTGACTTCGGGGTAGGGTGCAAACTCATCGTCTGCAGCGACTGTTTCCCACTCGGAAGCAGCTCGATCATTACCGCGATCATCACGATCATCTCCATGATCATCTCCGAGAGAGTTGGGACTCTCAAAGCAAGCCATCTTGGCCTTGACATTGCTAGATGGAGTGCGGGAAGTGTGATCATTGATGAAACCACGAGGGCGAGGAGTCTTTGGAGTACTGCTCTTGGGAGTACCGTTCTTGGGAGTACGAGATTTGACATAGGAAAGTTCCTTGGTTTGAGCATCCTCTTCGAGATTAGAGCTCGCAAAGGGATCCGAGTGATAGGAGACTGAGGTAGCGGTGGTGTTACTACCATTCCGCGCACCTCGGCCCGAATGATCACTCTTGGGTGAGAGGAACGACTATAAAGTTTTTAGTATGCCGCGATCTCGCCTGAGTCGATGGATAGACGGAAACTTACATTTTCGCCGTGTGGATTCATGATTGAAGTGTTAGGCACTTGCGTGCTCGTGATGAAGTGGGTTTGAAAACGATGGCAAAGATTCTCTGTCGAACTTGAAGTGGAATGACTTTGAAGATGGTGACAAAAGATTATCTGCCGATGTCTTGAAGACGATGGAGAAGAGTAGCTGTCGGTGCTTTGAATAGGGTTTGATTGAATAGGTTTGGTCGATTGAAGACAAAGGTAGAATGTGTAGAGGAGCCTTTGAAACGCTCACGATAGGATTATTTGCGCAAAAACTAGGAGTCGCGACCAACCAGAGCGTTCTTGAGAAACGAATGCTCTAGTTGAAGCGGCACCCGGAGTGCGCGAGAAACCGTGATTACCGTGATGCGATGCAGAGGATGGTGTTTTAAGAGGTGAAAAGGTGAGGGTGTTTGGGATGTTTTGGGGAGGAGGGGAGGATTTGTTATTGCGGGAAGGGAGAAAAAAAAAGTGCGGCGTCTATAGCCTAGACGCGTCGCCAGTAGGTCCTATCGATTAGGGCTATGGTATTTTTTACATTTATTATCCTAAATACGGGTTGTGGCCTTGAAACTGGCAAAAAACTGATGAAGCTGTTGTTGACAGTGATGGACGGCTGGCAGTGCTGAGATGTTGGCGACGGCTTCTATTGGTAGATGGTCTATGGGATATCCGAGCCCTAGCACGCCACATAGCGGCCATAGCCCTGTGGCTGTTAGTGGTGATTGAAACAGGCATAGTAGTTCAATGTCTCGGAAGCATCGAGAGAAAAAGCCCCGACTTTGAAGTCTCCTTCCATTGTTAGAGAGACAAAGAGAATCTGTGAGTGAGTGAAAGTGATCGTCCAAGCGGGGAACCGGACCAAGACTCTAACCCCCGCGTCTCAAGATGGATGCCCATGGTTGACCAATTGATGAAGGAGAAGGACCTGTTGAGACTGAACCATCAGACGCCATCTGTCGACTAGAGTCATCAAGAAGCCTGTAGATGAAGAAGACCTCGCTCTGTAAGCATTGGGATAGGCACAAGTAAGCGTAAGGTAGGTCGCTTAATTGACTTGCCTTCTTCTTCTTCTTCCCCCCGTCCCGTAGGCACCATCTCCATCGCTTATCGCGACTCTCTTGTAACCCTTGTCGAGCTGACCCGCCTTTTCAATCCAGGCCCAGCACGCACCCAGGAACACCCGCACTTCCGCCCGCAAATAATCAATCAGCCTGGTCTGCCTGCCTACTTTGTCATCGATCGAACCAAGAAGGCCCCAACTCTCATCTCTCTTGTCAAACTTCGAGTCCTCGACTGCCTTTGTCCCATCTTCCGAGTTCTCCGAGCTCCTCTGTAGCCTGCGTCATGACCTCGCCGCCCACTCAGTCTGAGCGCCGCTGGGACGGTCTCCCTGATGAGATCCTTCTCCAGATCCTCTGCTGTGAGTTGCCCGTCCGTGAATCAGTACCCCGCTATCAAACTTGCTGACGCTGGCACTTTAGATCTCGAACCTCACAACCTACCCAGACTTCAACTCGTCTCACGTAGACTCAGAGAAGTCTGTCTTGACCATGAACTGTGGAAACGTCACTGTTTCGAACGTTCATCATGGTATCACTTCCTCCAGAACCGTCGGAAGATCTTTGCTACTTCTGCCGAGTCCAAACTGGCCAAGGCCAAGGAGCCAGATGTAAACGACTATGATCTACTCCCAGACGCAGATGAACCCTCTCGGCCAGGCAGAGTGCATTTCGAGTTCCTCCAGGACATGGCCAACTGGGACCCAGCATTCCCCGGTGAGCACGTCTCGTGGTATGACGAGTACATTCAACGCCAGGGACCGACATGTGTCAACTGGCTGGAGACGCCGCGTGTCAGAGTTGGCGGTTTGCAGCATCCCATTGAGGTCAGGGGCATGGCTCTCTACAACCCAGACAACGGCGATGATGGCCTTGGCAGCCTCTTGGCCGTCTCCCCCTTGGATGATGGCTCCGTCTGCCTGTGGGATGTCAACGGAAGCCGAGGGAAAAGGGGAGGGATCGTGGCCACGAGCCGACCCGACATTCTCTTCTTTGACGGCAGGGGAGATCAGAACACGAGGCGGTCCAAGAAGATCGACACGGGTGTCACAGAATGTGTTAGCGTCAGCAACAGCAACCACAAGGCTGTCTTTGCTGTGCAGAGTCGTAAGTGCCGAGCCCGCTATCCTTGATGGTTGATCTTTCTGACACTCTACCAGACCTTATCGAAGTCGATCTCAACCGTCTAGAGGTAGTCAAGCGAGATTCCTTCGAGTGGTCCATCACAACTTTGTCACAGATCCAAGACGGCGTTCCCTTGACCGTCGGCACATCATTGGGTATCCACCTACACGACTTTAGAGCACCTTCAAACGTGCACGACGAGGTTGTGGAGCGTCTCGATGGCCGCAGCACCTTGGAGGAAGATAATCCCTTCAAGGCCATCTTTGACCCAAACCCACTGCCACCGTACGCCTCACTGTCTCAGCCAACGCCGACCAGCATTCTCCACCTGCCCCGGCCAGCGGGTGACGAGATGGTGTCGGACGACATCTACGTGTCGGGACGGTTTTCCAATATTCTGCATTACGATCGGCGCCAGTTCCCCAAGATCATGGGCTCCATCTACTCGGGATCGAGGCTCTCCAGCCTGGCTGCCCTGCCTTACCCCTTCTCTACGGTGGATCACGAGGTGCGCCGTCGGGGCGAGTTCTCGGCCGAGAGAGTTGAAGAGTGCAAGACGTCTGAGAATGGACGTACGTTGATTGCCGGCGGAGAGTACAAGACCAAAGGTTCTCTGGAGCTGTATGGCTTGGGGTCTGTAGACCTGTCAAGCGACGGGCCTGTTCAGCAAAACTCTACCATGAAGAACCGCTACACGGCAGCTTCATCCATCATCTTGTCGGTAATCAACCACGGGACCAAGATTGCCTTTTCGGACGGGGCCGGGCAAATCAAGTGGTTCGAGAGGGACGGATACACCGAGTGCCGAAGGACCAAGGTCGGGCACAGCGACGTGCAGACACAGGCGTCGCTCTTTGCCTCGATGCCGGGCTCGGACGACCTAGCACGCAAGATCCTATCCACCAAGCGCCGGTCCAAGCCGGACCGGCCCAACGAGGACAACATCCTTTTCTGGACGGGGGAGAAGCTGGGCATGATCAGCTTCACGGGGGGTCCCCTCTTCACTCCGGAGGACTTTGAGGAGGATGGGACCGGGGATGCTGCGGAGGAGGAGAAGAAGAGACGGGTGTATTCACAGCGGATGCGGGAGGCTCTGGAACGGCAGGCTGACGAGGCACGGTTCGTGCAAGGTCTTGGGCTGTGATGATGAGGAGGGGGTGGGTTACTGCAGGTTGCATTAAGGGTCCAGGATAATAAAAGAGAGCGGCTTTTTTTCTCCCTCTTGCTTCATCTGCATGTGTGATAACCGGACAATGATGGGATCAACAGTTCACTCTGCAGGGAAAAGGACCCTGGAAAGTTTCAGTGGAGTGTTGCCGATGACGAGAGCGATCGTCGGTGGAGAGAGGGCGAAGGTCGGTCCTCTGACAAGTTGCTCATGTGTCTGGATGCACACACCACCGAAAAGCTTACTCTCCCTACACTCGGTGAGGATCACTGCTCTATAGAGTGAAGCCCACGTTTGAAGAGATGAGGCGGCGGCGCGGCAAAGCAGAAAGAGTTGGTTGACAGCTTCGGACTGCTGCTGCTGCGGGCCAAAGACCGATGGACGTTAAAGCAGGCATCAGGCTAGAAGACAGAGAGCTATAGGTGCGCGCAGGGTGCTTGCATGCTGCGAGATGGATGTGGTCAATGCAGGGCGTGGCGGTGATGCCGGCGAGGAGGAGTGGAGAGTGAGTGGTTGTATGAGAGATTGTTGATGGTGATGATGGTCTAGGAGGAGTTTACTGGATAAGAGAGTATGAGGAGGAGTACAGTAGTTGCTGTGCTGTCTATCAGTTCTATGTCTATTGATAGAAAGAGAGGTAGATTACATGCTGCATCTCAACCCAATCCAACTCGATCCAACGCTACCTACCTTGAGGTATGAGTCAGTCAGTTCGAAAAGCATCTGCATCTGTCCATCTCTGGATGCATTAGCTGCCGTTTCTCCACATTCACTCTTACTCAAGGATTTGCAAAGATCAAAAGACGGTAAACCACTAGAAGGAAGAAAAAGATCCCATCGGTTAAAACGAAAGATTTGTAAATTCCAAATCTCATCTCGCAGAAGCCTTCCATGGATCTTTCTCTTTGCCAAGGTCCACGTTGGCTCCAGTTCAGGTGCCCCTTCTGAAAATACAGGGCGACCAATCACGGGACTCCGAGGGTAACCCTGGACCAATGATGACGATGGGGGGACGCTTGACAGGTCCCGGATGGCGCCAAAAGGAAAAATAGACGGGTTTTTCTAGCAGCGGGCTAGAGGAGCTGAGGCTATCTGGCCCGGTAAGAGGACGGCAGTTATAGGCTATTATTGGTGATCACGGGTAGAGGGCCTCATATTTTGGTATCTCTCGTCTCAGAGTTGGGCCTTGATAGCGAGTTGAAGCCCAGCATTGAAGCTTGACGACGATCTTTCAATGGATGATACCAATGTCCCCCCTCTTTTGTGTGTATCAGCATCGCCTATGGATTCGACGTCAGACACTCTGCTAACCTTCAAAGGGTATCCCGGTCTTCTTTTGGGAAAGAAGAGGCTACTGTCCAAGGCACCGGGCTCCGGTACGGTTGGCCCCCTGGCGGGAAGTGGGTTTATATGGCATCTCTAGCGGGGGGAGAAGGAGGAGGAGGTGTGCGCTGTCAGGTCTGTGTACATACGTAGAGTGGATATGTTTTTTCGCCTTGTTATTGAAATCATAAAAGCCAAGTTTTTTGTTGAATGGGCGGGTAGGGGGTTTGAGAGAGAGAGAGAGAGTCAGTAACAAAAAAGCTGAGACATGGTGATCTTCGCTGGGATTTTTTGTTCCTTTCGGTTTAGAATTACCAAAAGAGAAAGAGAACAAAAGACGTCTTTGATCGATATTGGCTGAACGTCCATCCCCCGGGTGTAGCAGTGGCCCATTGCCCTGGATTTGGTAGTCTGGAGGGAAGATCCCTGGTCATCTGCAGCGAGCATCTCGTGGCTTCAGCGGATGGATGGGGGGGGACCCCCCCTTGTCTGGACGGTTTCGGCCGGGTACATCAAAGTTTCGATGTTCAAGGGAGAGCAGCTTTCCAAGTTTCTGTCGACGACATCAGGTCAGTTTTTCAGAAAGCCCTGGCCGAGGCCCTCGGGTTACGAGGCTGACCTGCGGTGACGATGGCCTCTTTTTACTACTGTAGTGTATTGATAGCGTGTGTGCTGCGGCTGTTTCTCTCTCTCTCTCTCGC
>JAALXN010000724.1:0-32549 GCA_012978555.1 Fusarium drepaniforme
ACATACAACACCGGGGATTCGCTGGTCGTCACCGACCCAACTACTAATCCGGCGCTTCGCAGCTTGACTCTGGGGGAGCGGACGGGACCCCGTATTCTCTACGAGCTATGGTCGTATGTAGTGGTTTGGTTAGGAGAATCGGGTTAAGAAAGGGAGTCGATGGAGAGTTGAACGTAGTAGGAGCCTTGGAGGTTTTCAAAGGACCGGTAACGGTTGGACTGGGATGGTAATTAACATCTGTTCGAAGTGAAACGGTTGGCCAGGGAAGACTCGAGGTTGTCCGCAAGAAACGGGAGGTGGGAGTCGAGACGAGGTTGAGAGATACCCTCCAGAAATACAGAACCAGAAGGAGGATAACTATGACGTAGATGACGATCGAGCAGGGGTGACTCGGATTGTTGTCTGATAATAGCTAGGCCTGTATGGATCTTGAGAGGAAGGAATTACTTCCACGGCTTGGAAAAGTTGATTCTGGCCTCGAACCAATCGAGTATCCTTCGGCCGGGTCGAGTATTCGGGAACGATCGAGGGTGGTCGACACCCAGGAGGAGCCAGGGTACGAGTCTGGATGCTGCTGTGCCACAACCGGTCAGAATGCAATGCATCTGCATCGAAAATCAGTTTGAATATCTCATATCGGCAGGATTCCGTGCCTTGCATGCTGTACGAGAGATGTGATGAAGATGGGAAGTTGCATCGATCCGGGGAAAGGCTGTGAGATATTGGAACGCCAAGTCGGGAAAGGGGGGAGAGAAGCTAAGTTGATATAGGTATAGAATAGACTAGCAAGGGGTTATTTATTCGACCAATGCTTTATTTCTCGTTTCCAAAGTGTTTTTCGTGAGTCGAGTTTCAGCGGCTCTTGTAACCCCCCTGGCTGGGTTGATAAGCCTATTTCCTGCCAAGAAACAACTAGGTTTCGCGAAATAAATATAGTCACCACTGCAAACTAATAAAATCACTCCCAATGTTGACAGTAATTTTTGGTAGAAAAGATAGCAAAATACATAACCTCTGTAACAATTTTCTACGTTTTCTGGAGTATTTTCCCATCGCGCCACTAAGAACCGTGCATGCTCCCATTCCTCCCAAGTGAGAACCCGGATGGACAGGCGCGCACCTTGATGGACACCTTGATGTCCTCTTTTTCCTTGCAAAACACCACCCCAACACCACGACTGCTTTGTACAACCGCACCCAAAATCGCCCACATGAGGACCTTTTGGTGATGGGCGTGCATTCATTCCCTCGTAGATCCTGAACTGGTGTTGCATCCAGCAAAGCAAGCCACGATCCAGGGGTGAGATGGGGGGAGGGGATTGATAAGGCTGAGACTGGTTGTTTTTTTTGTTGGTGAAGTGTGAGTATAAAGAATGAGGCCGCCCCGAGAGGTGTTTTTGTTCTGCTTCTTTTGGGGATGAATGTTGTCGAGCTTTTACCAAGTACTTATTGGATGGTCTTTGGTTCCTTGGACTTGTTCTGATGAAACTCACCTTGAGGACCACCATACCTTTCTTCTCGACCCTTCAGTCAAGACAACTCGGACAAGAATCATGAATCGGTCAAATCGATACAAGTCCCCGATGAGACTGGCTCGTCTTCAACTCGAGGACATTTCGCCCATCGCCACGAGCATCTGACGGTCACGAATTCTCTCAAAGTCCCCTTGACATTGAGACGTCAACATCCTTTTGTTCTTCTCGTCGTTCGGGAACTCTCCCGTAGGAAAAACATGGTATATGCCTCAATCCACGTCGACTCGCATGGTTCAAGGTCCCCATGGCCCCATTCCCACGGACGTGGTTGCTCCCCGAGTCTGACGATGAAAGGTTGAAGAAATTTTTCTCTGTTTCTCTTACTCTCACCGTCTCGCAGTCAGTCTCCCCCACGAAAAAAAGAAGAGGATCCCTCCCCGGCACGGTGTATCCGCGACGCGCGAGTTACAGGAAAAGAAACGGTATCCCACGTTTCTGTACTTGTTGACGGCTGCCTTCCGGGACTGTCGCGTGTCCTTGTCGATCGGGTTTGATCCGGGTCGTCTCACCGTGATGCCTGCCGGAAAACATCCCAGACCCCGAGAATGGCCGTGGTTGTTGGGGATGTGGACGCAGTTGATGATGATGAGCGGAGTTGTTGACGTTGCTGTCGTGTGCTTACAAGTCGTAAGGAACATCGAGGAAGCAGGAGAAAGCAGACACTTGTCTAGAGGCAGAGGGTTTGCCTATCAGCCAAGGTCGACCATGAAGCCATGTACGCCTTGTTTGATGGGCATTTCTCTCTCCCCGAAGTAAGCGCCCTTTGCGATATCTCCTTGTCATTGTCAGTCTCTTGCCAAGTTTGTTTGCTTTCAGCTTACCCCCATCTCTCTCTTTTCCCTTCCCTTCGACCTTCTTCCTCCTCTCTCGCTTGTTTCTGGTCACATCTAGCCTCCCACGCCGGCGTGGGTCATGGCGGCCTTTGCCCCCTTTCACACATCAGCCTTCTTCCCCCAACGCTGCGATCCTATTCACTCTCCCACGCTGGATCACCCACACCACCCGATAGCCCGGTGGTTTCCCATGACTAAAATCCCATCACGGGCGGCGTGGTTAGTCCTACGCTTGTTGGTTCATCACAAAAAGTCACCCCCGTTTCGTTCTTGTTCTCGACGACGCATCCCTGCCTGTCGTCTCTTGTCCCTCCTCTCGGCTTTCCCATTACTGCTCATCGTATACACGCACACCATTAGAGCCAATAGCTCTTGGGCGTCTCTTGTCAAGTCATCAAGTACCTCTGGTACAACACACCACCTGCCCTCTCTCCCAGTCCAGCTAAAACCGTATGCGTGGGATGCATGCATAACGGATCCGGGTTCACTTCTGAGTCGTTCGCTCTGAGCGGTCCATGTCCTGGGCTTTTGTGGTCCCATCCACCTTGGGATTCTTCCCCGTTTTCCCAATTATCCCTCATCTCATGCTGGTTGGGCCATGTTCACTCCTCACACTCCCTCTTGCACATCACGTTGGCCGCGTGCTCATCACACTGGTTCGTCACGCTCTGACATGGTGATGTTGACTGGTTCACGTCGTGAAGCTAGTCGCAGTGTTTGCTGTCGCTGCCACCATTATTGCAATAGCGTCCATCTCGACGGCCGCAGCATCAATTGATGTCGTCGTCCTTATCGTGGTCATTCACGACTCCGGCTTCACCCATTATTGGCTCCGCCGTCCCCAGCACAACGGCTCCCATCCGGAGCTCCACTCGGCGGCTGTCGTTTCCAGAGTACGGAACGGATACAATCCACACTCACATGTTTTGTCCTACTCGATCCCCATGTCCATCTCTTCTCTGGTCCAATCTCGTCGACGTCTACTCACCCTGATCTCACCCTCTTACACGCCGAGCACGATCCACTGCAACACCCACGCCGTGTCGCCCCCCCCTCATCCGGCATTCGAGGCCTCCTCATTTGTCCACGTACAGGACGAGCCTGCCCGTCATGCCGAAGTGGGAACTGTGCCCCAGCCGCCACGCAGGCAGGGTCTCCAAGTGTAACAGAGCTTCACCACCATGGCACGCCCCAAGCTTCAGCTTGTATTCACCGATGTGGACGACAGATACGAACCCTGTCTCTGCTCGGTACCCGGCTCTATGAGAGCCGGGTTCCCATTGACGGCCTAGTCAAACCCCCACCCGGAGCTTACAAGTCCCATCAACATGTCCAGGTACCGTCCTCGTACCTGGCAGCTAGCCTGAGCTATCGGAATCCGGACTCAGCTACAGTCGCTCGATACCTTGTTTGGGAACTTGATCCTGGCCTCGGAGCAGCCCTTACGTGGCCGTCCCCCCAACTAGATCCCACTTAGAGGTCAGCAGAAGGCCTCACCCGCACGCCAATCACACCAACTTGAGAGATCGCGGATAGGCTTCTTCCCCACCCGGGAAAGAGATGTACTCGGCATGGACCGTTCGATTCTGTAGGATCAACGCTGCAGTGCGACACAATTCTCACGACGGTTGGCCGGCCGGCAACATTGACAAGAAGCTCGTCATTGAGGGAAGTGAGCTCAACACGGAGGATGCTGCATCTGGGCATGAGTAAAAGAGAGCTTGTGTGGGAACTCGAAACATGCCGGGGAGCTCGCACTGCAGAGGTGTGCTGCGTGAAGCTGTGCTGCTCAAGCAGCGTGCATGGTCCCCAGCCAATTACGGGAATAAGCCATCCTACACTATACATGTATATGCGGGGTGGGAGGCGTCGGTGCCGCGTGACATTGGGAAAGGCCCCCGGGCCATGGTTGGACATCTCTTACACTCGAAGACGGAACTTGTCCTTGCACGGGGAGTGGAGCACCTCCCACTTCGGACCTCCCACGCCCACTGCCCAGCATACGATGATCAGGCAACGGAAGAGGTTGAGACTCGAAGAGAGAGGGTGGGATGAAGGGGGGAGGTACTGCTCCGTTCTCGTTCTCGAGCAGGTATAAGAAGGGCTCGTCCTCCCCCTCCAAATCGAGTTTTTGTTCTGCATCCAACAAGCATCCAGCACTTCAACACTCACATCAAACACTTATACAACATTTTCGAAGACTTTTCTTCACCAACAACCATCAACATGTCTCCCTGGTGAGCACCTCCTCATCAATGGCTTTTCGAGTCTCCTGGTATCTTCTACAGAATGCCTTGGCTGAGTGCCTTGGCTTCTGCAGAGGGACTTGGATCGACTTGAGATAACCATCATTCTCCTGGTCACCTGGCTAACATCCTCCAGCTCCTGCTGCAACCACGACAACTCTGCCTGCAACTCTTGCTCTTGCTGCAAGGTGAGTACCCAGCCAACTGTTCACTCTACAGTCTCTAACATTTGTAGCACTAAATTACCCAACTCCATTCAAACCGACAACACTCGCCTCTGGAAGCCTCCAGGCCTTTAACGACCATGTCTCCCACGGATACGCAATAGGGGAGGGGGAACAACCCTCCCCTCGACCGAGCAGAAGTCGGATTGGCAATCAAACAAATGGATTGGATTATTTGGGAAGTGGCACAGAGACGTGCGAGTGAGCGACTGTGACCGCCATGGTTTTTCGAGGTAGCGCAGCGCTAGATGTGAATTGAGCCCGCATGCCTGAGATTCATGACTCTTCTGTGATTGATGAATTCCCGGATTTGATAATACGTTCTTGTGATTTGGCACTCTCATGTGATAAACTCTTCGGCACATCGGCCTTCGGAGCGGCTCGTGATAAGATCTGCCTCGTGGCTTCAAGATAGGTGCGTCTTTAGCAGATGAGCTAGCGACGTCACACGGCAACGTGGTCGAGGGCAGATGATTGCTGATCTGAAACGAACCCGAGATTTGGCGATTACCCGCCGCAGCCGGGAGAGAGAGAGACGAACTACTGGGGGAAGCTAGTCTGATAGAGGAGAAGACGGGTGCTGTTGGGCGTGGGGGGGAGTGGACGGGAGGGAGGAAGGGCCGTGTCGGGAAGTGGAGAGGAGGATAAGTGCCGAGATGGATGGTTTGGTGTTGGTGTTGGTGCTGGTGTTGAAGATTGTTAGTGAGGAGTTGGAGGGTGGCTATGGTGATGAGGGATGGTTGATGGTCGACTGTGCCGTTTCAAGTCCAACTTAGGTGAACTATGCTTAGTAGACATGCATTTGTAAACTATAGAGACGCAATAGTGTTTACTCAGGTTAACGGTTTGGTTGGCTACCCTATGGCCATGAGCCTGATTGAACAATGTCTGCCTACGGAGTGCAGGTTTGGGAGTGACTGCACTGCATCCACGAATATCTTAGTGAGCGGTTTAGGGTATTTGGGATGAACTGATGCCTTGGCAAGGCACACTTGATCAGTTCAATCCAGCAAACAAAGTATGTCTTCTGAAGGATTTATTCTTTTTTTTTTCATCATCTTTGAATAGATCTAAAAATACCTCGTCTAACAAAAAATGGGCGCAGAATCGCTGCACTTTGGGCTGTGTCGGGGCCAAGCAAGAGCTGAGATCAGCCGCTTTTGGGCCATGTTCACGTTCAGCCGCGGGCGGGGTCGAACAACACAAGGCAGCGACTGCGCCTTCTTTAGGTGACTATGGGATTCTTTTTTGCACAAGTTTATTGCCCGGTTAAAGTGAATCACGGTTATTCTTGCAAAAAAAATCACAAATGTGTGTTTTCAGCCAAGAAGGGGTGTGTGTCTATCAGGCTGTTGATGAATGAGTGAGTTGGGCTGGTGAAGCGCCCGGCTACGTCATAAGTTCATCCTGAGAATAGCTGCACAAGAAAGAAGTCAACGCGTCTCCACATGATCATGCCCGTGACTTTGAAACATGGCCAAGGCTTGGACCCTTTCTCGCAAGGAGGGAAAAAAAACATGATTCTTCATGTTGGATCTTTCGTAAATCAGACATCAAACAACGCATCCTTTTGCACTCTTCGCGCCTTAATTGAGGCAGTGTCACAAGGGCCCCAGCCTCGTCCCCATTGTTAACCACCCAGGGTTGCGCGATAGCCTCAGGCGGCTGCTCATACAGTACATGAGCATAGACACACAAACACACCGCCAGCTTTTTTTCGACCAATAGACAAGTTCGCCTTTCTTGTTGGCTGTGAAAGTTGGCCTCGTCGGTCACTGTGGGTTGGGTTGTCTCAGCTGGCGCCCATTCGACCACCAAGAATTTCCCTTCCTTCCTTCGTGGACCCAGGGGGGGAGAGAGAGGAGGAGGAGGAGGATCCATATCGTGTGAATCCTTGCTCTCGTCATCTCGCAAAGCCAAGGCGGGCCAAGGAATGGGGATATTCTCCATTTTCTTCAAAGGCGACAAGAACAAGGCAACCGCTTTACCTTTGACTACTTCATCTCTCTCGAGCCCGTCCCGTTTTGTCTCGATTTCTCCCTTCGGCTTCAGCTTTCGGCCCCCAACATCTTCCCCGCCTCACCACGCTCTCCCATCCATACAGAAGCCACCACCTACAGCCTGCACAGCCTTCATCTCGTTTGTCTCCAACGCCGTTCGCTTCACTAAACGCCGTTGGCTCTGGAGAAAGCCTCTGTCCGGGGGGTAAGAGACAAGGCCATCTCCCGCCCCTCTTGCTTTGACAAAACCATTTCGCTTGCTTGACTCGAGGCTCTCTACTCTATTACCGTCCTTTCTTATATCGCCCCCCCCGACCATAACCGCGCTAGATTGCCCCCTAAAGCCCCTGTCTTTTTTTTTTCTTCGGCGCCGGTGGGACAAGCCATCAATCTCAGGCAGAGCCAAGAGTGGGACCCCGGAAAGCAGGAGCCGAGACGGGGGGTGATACCCGTGAGACACCACCGGTTCGACCCCGAGAATCACGGAGCAGTCTACGGCGTCTCCTTTGACTACTCTTCCGTCTTTCACTCCTTCCTTCCGTCTGACATCATTTGTGTTGTGCTCTGAAGGCATAGCATCCGCCATCATGCCAGAGACGCTGGAGCCTGGCTCACCCTTCACCACGCCACCGGTTTCGCCCGGCGGCGTTGAGAAGCGGCGATCACGGAACCCTCTCAAGAACATGATGCAGCATCTCACAGTGGATCCTCCTCCAGAGGATGAGGACCGACAGCCAAGGAGAGCTTCACTCATCCGTCGCATCAGTTGGCGAAAGAGTCGCAGTCCTTCAGCCCATTCCGACAGGTCAGGCGGTCAGCCTCAGGATCCAAATCTTTGCAGGGCGTGCGCTGGCTGGGCTGCTGATATCGACTCGACATTCGACACCATGGACGAATTTTTCATGAGAGCCTTGGATCCAGCTGCGGCAGACACCTTTGAGAACAAGGAGCATTCTATGGGTCGTTTGAAGGAGCTTGAGGAGAATCGCTTCATCACAAAGTGCCCTCTATGCAAGCTGTTTCTGTCCGTGCACATTCCCAGCGAAGGAGAAGGCGATTTGTATCTGTCTGGTTTTTCGAGCAGAGATACCAACTATCTCATTGACAGCCACATCATGTTTGAGCAGGGCCATGCAGCAAAGAACAAGAGCAAGGGACTCAGCCCTGCCTTTCTGGGCGTTGTACCCAAGAAGAGTGGTGATGGTGCTCTCAGCTGGGATGTGAGTGCTGACTGGTTCCGCGACTCGGGCATGCTTTACCGGACCATGCCTGACACAGCTCCGACTGAGCTTCTGAGTGCACGATCTGAAGGGAGGCACTCACGGGCAAGCTCATTCACCGACACGAGTGGTTGGTTGAAGCGTGGAATCTGGGGTCGAGAGCTTGAGCAGACGATTGATATGTCCATCGGCCAGGACTGGCTGCGGTTCTGCGAGTTTTATCACCAAGGTCGTTGTGGGCGGAAACCCATCACACATGAGATGCCCGGATTTCGACTTGTCGACTGTGCAAAGAACCCGCCAACAGTAGTGGACGCATCCATCACGGATCGATATGTCGCACTGAGCTACGTGTGGGGGAACAAAAGGTCTGCTCCTGGGACATGGCCAAAGGTGATTTGGGATGCCATCATTGCAACCAAGGATCTCGGTGTTAGGTATCTATGGGTTGACAGGCTATGTATCGACCACACACGGCCTGCGGAGAAGATGCAGCAGATTGCGAGGATGGACGAGATCTTCGAGGGTGCTATTCTCGCTATCATCGCGGCATGTGGTGAGGACGCTGACTACGGTCTTCCTGGCGTGGGATCGAGGAATCGACCCCCTCAGCCAAAGTACGAGTTTGTCAACTCGGACATTACCCTTGTGTCAAGCCTGCAGGATCCTAGACTCGCTATCAAGAACTCGGCGTGGTACCAGCGAGGTTGGACGTATCAAGAAGGTCTGCTCGCACGTCGAAGACTCATCTTCACCGACCAACAGATGTACTGGGAGTGCGAGGGCATGTGTTGTCCTGAGTCACTTATCCTACCGCTCGAGTTCTATCACGACATGGAAGAGCAGAGAATGGGTGACTTTATGAGACCAGGTCTGTTTAATGGCGTGTCATTCGTTGATGGCAGCTGGGAGCGATGGAAGAGGTTGCCTGGAAAGGCCGAGGACCCCAGCACGCTGAGCATCTTCCGAGAGGCGGACCAACATATCGGCAACTATACACGGCGCGACTTGACCTACGACCAGGACTCACTCAACGCGTTCCTAGGTATTCTAAGACGACTCGAGACTACGGTTGGTCCGGGTAAGATGTTCAACATCTTGGGCATCCCCGTCTGGGCACCCCAGCTGGACCAAGTGGCGCCAACCACAGGCCTCCCACGCACTCGCGACATGTTTGCTCTCTCGACGTGTTTCTGGCATCACAAAGACGGCGTGGTAGCTACGAGGCGTCCCCACATGCCCAGCTGGACATGGGCTGGATGGAAGGGTCCTGTCGACCTGTACTCATCCATCACCGTCGTGGATCCTGACAGCAAAGCCAGGGAGCGCAAGTACAACGCCCACCACTACGTCACTGCGACACACGTATCCCGCAATGACCCCAACTCGATCCGCTGGACATACTCACCCAACATTGTCCTGGTCAACCGCGACGGAAGCGTAGCGTACGACTTTGGCGCATCAGCTTTGGCTGCGGGCATGCCGCCTGCGCCGCCATCACTGCCTATCCGGCCGTATGGTATTCACGTGCCGAATCCGTTTGTGCTGGATCGGGTCAAGGCGAGGACGCATCCCGAGGGCTGGATCTTTAACCGGGTGAGCGTTGATGTTCGGCTGAGTCGGGGATCTGGATCCATTCGGGAGTACATTGAGCGGCATGCCAAGGGAGAGCAGATGACAGTACTCTGGTTCGTCGAGGAGTCACTGGTGATGCTTCTAGTGGTAGAGAGAACCGAGAGAGACGGACGAGTCGTATGGGAACGCGTCGGACGCATGCGCATGGGCTTCTCAGAGGAATCCAAAGACGTGGTCAACACTTTTGGAAGTCTAGAAAAGATGGTCGGCGAACTTCCCCTGAGAAGACTCGGAGAAGATATCGTGATCGAGTAAGGCGGCTAAGGGGTTTCAAAGTATATACATGGTTTTTTTTTCTCATCTAGGAGCATTGTAATAGTATGGCGATTCATTTTCGGATAGGAAAGTCATTGGTTTTTTGACTGTTGGTGGATAGCATAAGATTGTAACTCATACCTGGGGTAGAGCATACGTCACATGGATTTGTGGCAATATAAATGGAACAAAAGGATGGTACTGTGGTAATTTTGGTTTGCTGAGTTGAATGCGGGTGATCGAAGATGAAAGGCAACGAGACTTGTTCACATGGTGATGTAGTGTTCAGAGACGAGTAACTTGAGGGTTGACATGGTCGTTGATGTTAATGTGGTTGCGTTAAGAGCATGTAAAGGGTATCTACACTGAACAAGCCAATCTCAACTAACCAATTCCCTGGAGGACTAGGCCATAACCAAGCAAAAACGGAAGGCCGTTATGATCTTAGCACGGATATGAAGAGACAACCCAGACTTATCCAAATGATGGATTGAACCACAAACATGGCAACAATGAACCAGTCGACGAAAGTGAAATCAGAATCACTCTTGCTCGACATAGACTCTTGTGAGCTGGATTGAGCAGTTGCGATCTCTGCTGTAACGGGGCTTTCAGGGGTGGGAGGATTGCTATGGTTGGTGTTCATAGCGCGACTAGGTCGACGCAATTGAGTTTCAAGTGGAATGCTGTTGGCTCTGCGAAACCTGACCACGATGGGAGACTTCTTTTTGACCCCGATTCTGACTTTATTTGAACGGCTCAAGTTGGTTCCTTGCCTGGCCTTTAATTGTCGCCGGGTGTTGGGAGAGGCCGTATCAAGACTTGACTGGGCTTTGACATCAAGAGAAGTCCCATTGTCCGCACTGTCCTTGGTCTTTATGACAGCAATGTGCTCCGGCTGAGAGATTTGGACAGCAGAGTCAGCCATCGAGGGTGCGTCCACAAGAACAAAGCCATCTTCAACTTCGTTACTGGCTCTTAGTCTGGCCTTGAGTCTAGCCATAGCCTTGAAGCAAGCTTGTCGCTTGGACTCCCACTCACGATGGCTCTCTTCCTCCGGTGTAAAGTGAAATCTGGTCCATTGAGACTCAATGCTACTTGAACCTCTCGTGTCGGAAGCTGTATGCAGTGAACGAGCGAGATGGCCATGCATGTTGGCCGGTTTGTTGACATTCCAGTTTCTGAAGTGGTGTGGGTTGTTGTGATTGTCTTCGGACTGGTTGACACTTTGGTTGGTATCTTTTTGCTTAGAGAGACGCATCTTGTGATGATTGTTAGTCGATGAAGTAGAAGGCTGTGAAGTATAGCCGTGTAGCAGAGACCTGCAGAGCAGAGATGTGTAGCAGAGCTGTGAAGCTATCAAGATTATGAGAGCAAGGTCAGATTGGTGGCGACGGGCGAATAAAGGAGATTTAGTAAGAAAAAAACATCGCAAAGAGTCTTGATATAGATATATAGGTATACTGAAAGAGTCATCTGCCGCTTGATGCACACACATATGTTGAGTTTATTTTGACTTTTCCTGACAATTCTGATCCTGGTAAAACTCTGTGAATTTGCGCAATGTCCCCTTGATGAGTACGTTGAGTTCATACCTCGCCTCCTTAAGAAAGGTTGACCTGAACTTGATAACTTGGCATTGACGTACTGACCTATGGACTTGTATCACCAAGCAAGGATCATCACGTATATGTGTAGTACTAACATTGAGCCAATAGGGGTCTGGACTCAACTCTGGAAACAGCTAGGAGATTTTGACCAGGATTTCCAGTCTATTCTAGCCTCATAATGCAACTTATCCAAGAGCTTAATGCCTACCTGTCCAGGTCCTCATTTTGGGACGTACGATCTCCCTGCAAGGTCAACACTTTACCATAGTATAGAACACCCTCCTCCACTCTCACTGAAGGAAAGGTTTGATAGAGTTGTGATGTTTTAGAAACTTAATTTGGGTTGACGGGACGACGGTCAACAAGATACAGAGAGCTGCGCCTCTTTACTCTCTCAACAACGTCTCGCATCGGCCCGAGATAATAGTTTAAACTTGGCCGCGTGCACTCGTGTCAAATTCGTGAGGCATGAGTAAATACTTGTTCAACTGTAGATGGGGTCCTCCGAGGTGTGTCGGCTCTGTCGCGTTGTAAGTAAACATATCGCCCCTTTTTTCACATCCTCTCTCTATGTAGAGGTGGACGTAGGCAGCCCCCACCAGGTTCCCACTGCTAAAGCTCAGACATAAAACTTTGTGTCCAAATCTATTGACTACATGTGCCCCCATGAGAAATGTAAACGACGAGCATCCTGGAATTGGAGTCTGTGGAGTGTTGAAGGCAGAGAACAAGCCAGTCGGAGAGAAGGCCGCTGCCAAACCCTGACGATGCTCCCATCGGCAACATGTCCGAAATCCACTCCTCGGTGTGGTCCACTCGCCCCAAGCTTCCCCGAGCGGATCCTAGACCTTTTACTTGGAGCTTTTGGGGTCCGATTGCGGGGGACAAGGAAAGTTGAGGGTTGGCTTATAAGCAAGAGGCCGTGACCGGTATCATGACTTGATTGTAGACAGATCAATTGAGCTGGTATTTCCCATTGAGAGTCAAGAGAGATCTTTCACAACATAGTTTCATCTTCAATTTCTTCAATTGCCAAGTTAGCAGTCATGAGTGACCTCGCAGCCATGGAGTCCGAGACTCCCAACATCCCACCCCCAAGAGGTTCATGAAGCCATCACCACCACTTAAAAACCCAACTCCTAACAAATCACAGTCGTCGAACTTCCCTCAGACGTCCCAAAACTCGAAGAAATCCTCTCAGCAAACGACTTTTCCCTCGCAGCCCAAAAAGCCCTAACCCCGAAAGCCTGGGCATTCTACTCGTCCGCAGCCACCGATCTCGTCACCGTGAACAAGAATCGAGAACTCATCAGACGGGTCATGCTTCGACCGAGGATTTTGAGGAATGTTTCGAGTGTTAGGATCGATCGGAAGATTTTGGGGCTTGATAGTAAGGCGCCTTTCATCATGTGTCCTGCTGCCATGGCTACGCTGGCGCATCCTGATGGGGAGCTTGGGTGGAGTAGGGCTGCTGCTAGTGAGGGTATCTTTGAGATTGTAAGTATGAATACTTCTGGGGAATGAGATGGGTTACTGACACCTGAAAGATCTCTAGCAACGCCTCTTACTCCCTTCCAAGCATCATCGCCGCCGCTCCCCAAGGCCACCCGTTCTTCCTCCAACTATACGTCAACTCCAACCGCCCCAAGACAGTCGAACTCCTCCGTCGCGCTCGTTCTCTCGGAATCAAGGCCATATTTGTAACTGTCGATGCACCCGTTCCCGGCAAACGCGAAGCCGACGAACGCGCAGCTCAAGATGTGGTGATAAAGTCTGAGATAAGTGGGAGTGAGAGCAGTAAGGATAATAAAGGCAGCGGTTTGGGAAGGTTGATGGGGCAGTATATTGACAAGAGTCTTGATTGGGAGGATTTGAAGTGGATTCGGGAGGAGAGCTCGGTGCCGATTGTGCTCAAGGGCGTACAGACTGTTGAGGACGTCAAGTTGGCTGTTGAGCATGGTGTAGATGGTGTCATGCTAAGCAACCACGGAGGCAGATCCCTCGATGGGTAAGTTCTCCCGTCAAGGTGAAAGACGTGTACTGACCAGATTCACAGCGCCCAAGCATCCATCCTCATTCTTCTCGAAGTCCGAAAGAGGTTCCCTGAAGCGTTCCAGCATCTCGAAATATTCATCGACGGCGGTTTCGAACGAGGTTCCGATATTCTCAAGGCTATTGCACTGGGTGCTACAGCTGTTGGAATCGCCAGGCCGTTTTTGTATTCGTTGGTGTATGGCCAAAAGGGCGTAGAGCATCTTTCTCAGAGTGAGTTTCTAGATCGAATGGGGTGACGAGTTGCTAACCATATACATTAGTTCTCAAGGATGAGCTCGAGACGTCATTGAGGTTGGCTGGTCTTACTAGTTTGGACCAAGCAACACCAGACTTGGTTAACACGCTGGACGTGGACTACTTGGTTCCATCTGGGGGTGCCGAGTCGTGCCCAATGTCGAGTATGAGGGCGAAACTGTAGAGGGCAAAGTGGAGGATAGAGTATGAACAAGTAATCTAGATATAGACATAATAGGCAGTGACATGAAAGTAGTTTGACTCGATATTGACTGTATTCTTAATGAGTATGCCCATGTGACTAGTTAACCCGATTTCGACATCTGTCGGGGACCTTGCTAAATATGTAAAGACTGTATGTAATTGACATGCATGCTAAAGAAAGAACATCATATCATGATCTTGTAGAGACCCATAATGCATCAAGGAATGAGCTTTACCCCAACCTGGCCTTGAACGCCTTGACAGCATCAACCAAAGTCCCATCCGCCTCAAGTCCCAACCCCCTAGCCCTCGAATCATCAAACCAAGGAGGCCAACTCTTAACAATCTTAAACAAAGCCTCATCCTCCTCATCCTTAACAAGCTGCACAGCCTCCTTCCCCCCAACCTGCTCCACAGCATCCAAAATCTCCTGCACAGTCACAGTAATACCCGGAAGATTAACAATCCTCGATTCTCCAAACTTATGCCCAGGAATCTCCTTGACTCTGATCAAGTTTTTGATCACAGTCGCAGGACTGCAGATCCACATTGCTATATCCCGAGGAACGGGGAGGATGTTGGGTATTCCCTGTAACGACTCTCGAACGATACCCGAGGCAAAGCTTGATGCTGCTGCTGATGGTTTACCAGGTCGGACTACCACGGTTGGTAATCTGACGATTCGACCGTCTAGAAGTCCTCTGCGGGAAAAATCGTTGAGGAGGAGCTCGATTATGAGCTTTTCTGCGCCGTAGGATGACCGAGGTTGAGGGATGACCCCCGCTTCTGTGACATGTCCATCACAAGGTCCGTAGACAGCACAGGAACTTGAGAATATGACCTTTGTGCCTGGCCAAAGTTTTCTCAATGCATCGAGAACGGATCTGACTGAATCGACATTGACTTTTAGACCGAGCTCAAGATCAGCTTCTGACCCGCCGGACATGAGACCATGGAGGAGGTAAACGGCCTCAAAGCGCCGAGGTCGAATAAGCTTATCAACAACATCTGGCAAAGTCAAATCCGCCGCCAAACTCGTGATGCGACCGACTTCACTCTTCGCAGCCTGAGGAACAGGCGGTTCGACAAGGTCCGTGATGGTGACATGGATATCAGGCGACGAAGCCAACAGCGGAGCAACAAGCTCCTGTCCGATGAAACCTCCGGCTCCGGTGATGAGGATGTGCTTCTCGTTCGTCATGATTGTGTGTATTCCGAGATCGGATTGATTGATAAGATCTAGTGGCGTTTAAACTTGGGATCTTTTGTTAGATTATGGTCTGTGTTCTTTGTATCCACCAAGTTCAGGTGAAAGGATGGGCGGGGCTCATGATGCTTGGAATCTCCGCAGTGGTATGCATGCGGAGAGAGGATCGGAGAGAAGTCCGATGACTCCTGTGCCGACATTGACCTCCGACCATCATTGAGACAAGTCCTGCCGTCACTGAGGAGGAGGATCCAAGTTGGAGTAGATGTTGTCCATGGTGGAGTAAGATATGGATGAACCTTGGCTTGGACGGAGTAGTCGGCGGGTCAGTCAAGACATGGCTTTGGATACTGCCAAGTCACATACATGGTAACCAGTCCGGATGGCAATTGACCATGATCTTTCATTGACGTCAGTTACTGATAAGGATGCCGTGTATGATCAACCACTCTTCACCCCATCAGTAGTTTAGTTTAGATCAAACGGCCTTCCCTCCGTAGATGACCTCAAAAGGTTCATTCTGCCACATTTTGACTTGAAACTTGATTCCCTGCAGTAATTAAAAGTCAGACCCAATTGTCCTGCCTCCCAAATTTGTATGATACATCCAATATCCAGGTATTCCATCACTCCAAGCAAAACGCCCACGCCAAAAACGACTTTTTCACTCTGTCGACTGTCCTTTCAAGGCTGCGGCCTCATGCCGTAATCTGCCTCTGGATACGTTGGCAGCGACTGTCCTGACGCATCCATGGTGAACATGCTCGGATCGAAGCGGAATACAGGCGAGAGACCGAAACTCATATCATAGTCGAAGAACATGTCACCCTCCATGTCAGTGAACGGACGATCTCCTAGCGGCATCTGGTTGGAAAGATCGATATTCTCGTTGATACCGTTCCCGACAATGACACTGTTGGGTGCTTGACCAACCTGTCCTGGCGGGACCGAGTTGAGCGTCCCCGTCATCCGTTCCAAACCGCCGGCCATGAGATTCGCAAGATGCCACTTTCCAGCATTGAGAGATCGGAATCGATGTACAAGGCTGGTCGTCAAGTCATGCACTCTCTGACGCTCAATGAGGTCCCCGCCGTATTTGAGCGCAACCTTGATGAGGAACATGCAGGCAAATGCCGTCATGGAAAGCATATACGAAGGCATACCCACGATTCCTACAGCCACATCAGGATCGGTGATGATGAGATCGATAATGGCGGTTGCGGCTGTGACTGCTTTGGACGCGCAGTCGAGGAAGTAATGAGGAATTGGGTCGTCATTGGCGAGTCCACGGAAGATGTGCGAGTAGAGGTGAATCTGGGCAAAGTTGTAATGAAGGATGGTGCCCTTTCGCGGGAACGATCCGATTTGGGGCCATTGTTCTGTGATTGTTAGCATCCTTTCTCACTACCCTTGTTGATCTACTCACCTGGCAAGTCCTTGAACCACCGATCATACCATTGATCCAACTGTCGCCGGAATTGTGATATATGGCTAAGGTAAACCCTTGAAATACGCTCTCCCTTGTCGGTCCCAAAGAGCTCTCGAATATTTCGTAGAATGCTAACCAAGGCCACCTGTCCAGTAAGACGCTTATCCTCCTCGGTAGCCACAGGAGATTCGAGAAAGTTCTCCCATCCCTGGATAGATGAGTCCTCCTGAACAATAGACGGTCTTCCGTAGAGAGTCGCAAGATGTTGATCGCAGATGTAAAGGATATACCATAACCGCGCACAATCTGCCGCCTCTTGACTTTGCTCCTTGATAGCTTGGTTATAGCTGTTATGTAGATTGCACTCAGCCGCACGTCGAATTGCGTACCCTGAGAGCATCCATGAAAGATCGCTGAGCCAGTAAGAGGCTACACACATGGCCCGTAGATAATCGCGATCGATACGCCGCTCAAACATGGATTTCTCCATGAGTCGGCGGAATTCACTGCTGCAGATGCCGTAAATGCCATCAGCCTTGGGGTCGTGGAGTGCAGCTACAGTTAGGGTTGCGGCTGATAGAATCGGACTCTTTCGTCTGAGCTCGTCCAGTGTCATATACCGACAGCCAATGCCGTACATGTATCGATCAAGCCGATCGCGGTATAAAGCAAACAGACTCTCTGCGTCAGACAAGGCGAGGGCACCGCGTGCAATAAAGTCGTCAATGGCACGACCTCGTTGAGCTTCCGAGTTATCCGGTGAGCGCAGAGCACTGAGTTTGGTAAGAGTGTAGAGAGAGTGAATAGGCACATATGGAAGGCCTTCATCTTCAGGGGTTGCCTTTGGAGAATTGTCGCATGAAGGGCCATGATGCTCTTCTTGTGAGGCGGAGAGTCGATTTGTCGCATTGACAGGATTATCTTCCTTGGGTGGCGTTCCCTCTTCTCGAGAATTGGCGCTCTGCAATGGGGGAAGTTCAGGAAGGCTCAGTTTCGTCATGACCTGCCTGAGAGCGGAATGTATGTGCTCAAGATCCTGGACTACTGCTTCGGAGAATCTGCCAACGTGTTAGTCCTGAGATGAACAGATGAAAAGTGATAGGTTGGGATAAAGCGAGTTTGACAGAAAATCGCACATACTGAGACTTTTCATCAATGATGGTCTGCAAGCTCTTGCTCAAAACACATCCCAAATTTCGCTCAGCACATCTCCGACACGGAGGACCGCTCTCATCCATCAAACACTTGATCTATCGGCAGCGAGTGTCAGCTACAGTCTCGACTCAAGCAACGGTTAAATCTCACCTTGTGTTTCCGACATGCCGCGCAAGCCTTGATCTTGCGAGAGATCTGAGGGATGGGGAGGTCATTGGGCATGAGACCACTAATGCTCTGTCGATTCCCACTCTGTCGCGTGCCGTTGCTGTTCCCATTGGATCGCGCAGGCGTTGGAGGCTTGAGATTGTTAGTTATGTCTGATGCTCGTTGTTGAGAACTTACCACTGCTGGCGTCGCATTCGCATCAGCCGCCCCTGGAGGAGCTGGCCCATTGGAGTCTGACCAGGATCGTTTCGCCATGTCTTGTCTCAATGCGCCGTAGAGGTTGTCTCTGGCACTTCCTTTTCAATGCAATATCTCTCCTCTCTCCGACGAATGACCGAGTCCTCGGTGTTGGTGAGTGGGTGATTGATGTGCCGGTAGATCCCTGTCTCAGGCGATTCTCCAAGTGATGAGACGAATCGAATAGGATGTCTTTGGCCTCGGGGGTGTGCTCAGGAGGGATGAAAACGAGGATCAATCTGATAAGAGCTTCATATTTGCCGGCTTTTGCGCTTCTCGTTTTGTCCCTCTCCTTTTCTCAAGGAAAAAGCGACCGTCATATGCAGCCTCAGACAAGGAGGGATTGTGTTCACGCGGGATGGGATGGAGAGGATGGAGAAGGCGCACGATGGTCACTCACTAAACAGGGAAATTTCCCCCGGAGCACAGCGGCGGGGGGTGTTGCCGACCTGACCAATCAGATCCCCTCCATTTCCTAGAAACTTGCGCTAAAGCTCGAGTTGCATGACTCAGCAGACCAATTCTTTTCGCCCCCGCAAACCGGACAGGCTTCATTTACTGGCTGGGAGACCTTTTTTTTTCCTGCAAAAGAGAGGGAGGTTGAAGTGCGGGGTAAGGACGTTCTAACCAGTTGGGATTTGGTTTGAGCGTTGTTTGGCTTGGAGATGGAGGATATTGACGGAAAATATTCCATCAGGGTCACATGCTTCTATTGTGCTAATCCAAACTCGTTTGGAGTCTAGTTTCGGCGAACGGTGACCCGAGTTATGATATAACAGCTGACCGAGTAGAAACGACAATGGTGAGGGTTCTTACAGACATTGGAAGCTCGGAATGAGGCTGCCTACATGATAGACTCGGTCTAATGTTGCTTCGGCCAATCCTGCAAGATGAGATTTGGCTGGCAACCTTGACCATGCGGCACAGCTTGGCAGGAGATTGGTTCTAATTCTACAGCCTATTCTTCATAATGGTCAGAGACGATTCAGGGCTTGTAGCTCATGGCTACGTTGCACGAGGCAGCAGTTTATTTCGTTCGGAGAAGTGCCTGGGCAAGGCACCGACGTCACAACGAGCTTGAAACCCCCACCGCGGGGTGATACAAGGGAGCGCTAAAGAAAAGTCCTAGATAGGCGTCATCCAGCATCAACGTCGACATCTTCATCACCACATCCTCAAATACAAATCATTCGCCCCGTAGTCATTCGTTCTTTGCTCCAAATATCTGCTATACCGACTCTCCGATAAACCTAATCCAATATGCCAAAGAAACTATCCAAGAACCCGCTCCCTCAGAGCTCCTCCACCATATCCTCCCTTTCGACGATAACCACCTCGTCGACCGCCTCAGGGAACCCCGTCAACCCGGCGCTCTCCCTCCTCCCGCCTTCCCTGACGGACCCATCTCTACCACTTCCTAAGCTTATCGTCTTCGACCTCGATTACACCCTCTGGCCGTTTTGGGTCGACACCCACGTCACCCCGCCTCTCAAGCCCAACGCCCAACACTCGAGCGCGACGGATCGCTACGGCGAGGACTATGGGTTCTACTGCGATGTTCCCAGTATTCTGTATACGCTCCCCCGCGCGGGGCCTAGGATTGGTGTCGCGTCGCGGACTTCTGCGCCTGGCCTTGCGCGCGACCTCCTCAAGATGCTGCACATCCCCGCTCCTACTCCCTTGACCGACGACGCGAATCCCGCACCACCGATGGGCAAGCCCGAGAAGCCGAAGCGCGCACTAGAAGTGTTTGATGGATTGCTGGAGATTTACCCTGGGAGCAAGATACGGCACTTTGAGAGTCTGCAGAAGCGCACGGGGATACGGTACGAGGATATGCTATTCTTTGACGACGAGAGCCGGAACCGTGATACGGAGAGTCTGGGTGTAACTATGTGGCTTGTGCGAGATGGGGTTTGTTGGGCAGAAATCGAGGCGGGAGTTAACGAATGGAGAAAGAGGAGGGGATTTGCCAAGATGCCAGATGCGACAGAGTTGCCATGATAAACGGAGGGTTTGCTATTGGAGTTTTAAGAGATTGGTTTCAAGATGATAGACCAGCACGTATCAGAGATCACGCCTGGGAACGTAACACTAGATGAAATAAAATAATCAAGACGGGTTGATTAAGGTTGAGATGGGTACAAAGACCAACCGCATCGTTTGTCTCGCGGTTCTAAAATAGAATGCCGATAACAGCGAGAAATAAAAAAAAAACTCCAGTCATCCAAACTTTCAAGTCCCTTCTCTTTCCCATATTTCTCCCCATCGCCGCTCGCCAGGGTATGTTAAAATATTTCATCCTCCGCTCTATGGTATATACTAGGTATGCAAACTTTCGAATTATGCCGTGGTTGTCTGTTGCGCTGCGGCGGCGGCGGCAGGCTTGTCGTCTTGAAGCTTGAGTTTCTCCTGGACGTCGTTCATGAGGGCGTCGTCGGTTTGGACGCCGTCGTCGTGGGTCTCGACTCTTGTGGTTTGCGTTCCTTCTGCGACGTCATGGTCATGAGCGACTGTTCCAGTGCTGACGCCATTGACGCCATTGGTCTTGGCCTCGACGGGCGCGAAGGTCTTGGGGATAGTGCAGATTCTCTCATTCCGAGGCTGACCACCCTTATATCCTCGAGCGACACAAGCCAACCTGTCGCCTTCGATGTCTTCCCACAAGAGCGGTCCACTGGGGAAACCCTTGTGACCATTCTCCCACTTCACAATGCCATCCCAGTGCGGGTCAGGAATGCCCAGCTGTCCAAAAGTGTAGTCGAGCTCGCCACCATACTTCTTAGGAATGTTTCGAGGCTCGATGAACTGCTCAAGGACAGTCTTCACCTCGTGGTGACCCAGGATGAAGATCTTGGAGACGGTAATGGGGTCGAACCAGCGCTTGATCCAGCCCCAGACAGTGCTAAAGAAGACGGGCGCACCGATGATGAAGATGCGATCCAGCGTCTCGGGGTAGTGCGCCGTGGCGAGTTGCGACGCAGCTTGCATGTGCTGCTTCAGGTTCCAGAACTGCTTGAGCCCAACTCCCGAAATGTCGACAATGTTGGTGCTCAGCGTGATGGGCACCTCGGGGTGTTCACGGTCGTGCAGCTGGGTGCAGAAGGGCATGTTGAACCTGGTCAGGTTCTCGTATAGCGCAAACAGGCGCAAGAGACCAGAAGGAGTCTTGCCATCGGCCTTGGCTTGGGAAAAGGTGGTGGATGCGCCGACCTTTTCGTACTCGTGGACCGTCTTGTTGTCGAGAGTCTTCACCTCAAAGACATAGACGGGGATTCCGCGACGATCGCGACGGCCTGTCCATTGGGGGTACTGGAAAAATGTCAGCACCAAAACATGTCAGACCGAACATCCCGGCGGGGAGCGCATACCAGACGACGACTCTGTTCGTAGGCGTCGAGGTCAATGGTGTTGTAAAGGACATCAAGGTCATTGGCTTTGCGCCATTCCTCCGTATCCTTGAATTGCTGGTAGGCATCCTCAACCACCCACCGTCGCGCGCGCAGATACCGGCTGTTGAAATTCCAAGTCAGCAAAAAAGCCCAACCGCTTATCAATCATGAATGCCCAGCTAAGGAAACCAAAACATACAGCAACAGAGGGTCGTCGTGAGAAGCTGGAGGGCCGCGTTTCAGCAGGCCCCGCTCCTCGAGGACATTCTTGAACTGAACAAAGGCTTCCTCCTGTCCTGGGTTCAGGTGTCCAAGGTGGCCATGGGGGTAAGCATGGTCACCGATTGTCGAAGCCGAAGACTTGACGCGGGCGGCCGGAGCTCCATTAGCATCATGGTCGGTAGTCATGTTGACAGAGAGATCCAGCTTCTGCGAGATCGGAAACAAAGAGAGGGTATATTCCGGCCGGTCAACGTCCGGGGTTTGTACAGGAGGGGATGAGCAAAGAGAAAGGAAGGAAAAAAACCGAGAGCGAAAAAGAGCTTGCAACTGCAAAGAAAGACATGATCGGAAGCGCCGGAAATCGCCCGTCCATGACGGACGAGTGAAGCGCCGATGGAGCTTGACGGGGGGCGCTCTTAGGGCTGTTTGGTGGGGGCCGATTTTCGTTTTAGTGGCGCTTATCCTACGGCCGGAGCGTTCGGCCGAAAGTGGACCGACGTCATCGATGTTAGCTTGGACCTGTCAAAGATCTTGACAGGAAAGGTCATCATGGCGGCGAAAGAAAAGAAGTGAAAGAAGAGAGAACCTCATGAGAGAGAGGAAACATGGTGGTCTTTAAACGAGCTAGTAGAATTTCGGTTAGTGGATATGATGCGGTGCGGGCCGAGTTATCATGCGACTCGAACGTTAACCGTCTCAACGGTAACTTTCACAGTTGGCCAGGTCGTACTCGGGAGCTTCAAATGGGCTAGCTTGGGGCAGCTGAACTGGGCTGTGCCTTGCTGCAAATCGGGGAGCCAAGCGTTTGCTCCCCGATTTGAGGTAAAGCGTGAGGGTCGCTTGCTGCAAGGGCATCCACGTCTGGGTTAGGTGTGTGATTCACTGCCTCGCTAGGCGTGAGTGAGTGATTCACAGTCTTTGACACCAGTTGTGCTTGTAGAATTATGGAGACCTTTACCAGCACTGTCGCGTCTGTCTTCTGAGAGCCCCCGTGCCCTACATTTGATGTGGGAGTCGAGTTCCAGTCGGATGATGTAGCGACTTGACTTGTCATCTTGCCTCACTGACCCTGTAGCTAAATGCCTATGAAGATCGGATCTAGTCCCAAGACATATAGGAACTAAGTAATTCTTAGTGAGCGCTCTCATGTGCCTATTATTACTACCTGTACAAGAGTGATCTTGGAGCTCAAGCGGCCCAGACGTAGTAGAGGCTCTCCACAGTCCCTTCCTATTATCTTCACAGGCCGGGACTGGTAGTTTAAGAAGCAGGATACTACTCGGTAATAAAAACTCTCTCCAATTCCAAGTTTGGGTAGTTCCACAGCATTCACATCAAGTCAGGCTGCTATGGTGGTACCAGGCACGCTGTGCCCTCTTGTCGAACGCTTACACCAAGCCCACTTTATCAACATGACCTCAAACGACGACACATCGTCTTGCACAAAAATTTCGGCCTTCCTGCAGCTCTGACACTGCCTGGAACTTTCAACAGAATTTTCAACCGACGCGAGAGACTGCAAGCTTGACAGCCGGCCGACAGTGATCGCTAACGAGCCCACAAAGATAAAAAGCCCGCCTCGATTTTCTTTCCCTCTCTCTCTTTTATTCTTCTTCCTTCATCATCATGGAAGCAGAGTACCACGTCAACCAGTCGCTTCAACATTCCAACAAGCGCCCTATTGATAGGGTCCTCTCCACGTCGCCGCCTCAGGCTATCAAGCGAGTCTGCCTTGAGCAGGACCTTCAGCAGGACGACCACCTTGTGAGTAGCAGCCCTTTCCTCGCTTCTCGTCTTCCGCTTTCCCTTTTCTCGATGGGCTTATTTATCCTCTTCCCCTTTAGCCATTTGCCTTGTTCCTTACCCTCTTCATACCGTTCCTCCTCCTGTTATTGCCCTTGCTTGCTTGCGTCGCGCCACCTTACGCTCTTGATATCTTCTACCTTTGCTTTCCCACTGTCTTATGATTTCGTTCTTCTTTTTTACTCGTCCCTTTCTCGTCATAACCATTATGCCCTTCCACGGCTTGTCCCCTTCCAATATGTCGCCTTCTTTTCTCCCCTTCTCATCCTTGGTCTTCTCTCTGTTATTGTCCTTTTCTTATTGTCGTCTCTCGGTTCTTATTGCTATCCTCACCTCTACCCTCTCCCATTCCACTTCTTCTCTACTTTCTATTATCCCATCTTATCTTCTCCCTATTCTCATCCCATGTCCTCTTTCTTCTCATCCTCACCCTTGCAACCCCTCTCTACATCCTATCTTCCCACTCTTATCCCCTCCCTCTTCATATCTTTGAGACCCTCTTAGACTCCCATCATATAATCCATTACTGACACCCCATTGTAAAGATGATCCATCAGCCTACACCCCGCTCCCCGATATTCTCAATCGTCCCATTTTTGGAAAACTTGACTGCTTCGCACCCTAGTGAGTCAATTGACAGGGTTGGAACTTGGCTCGAAACCGGCTACCCTTTTGGTCGAGACGAAGACGTCCGCTCTGACGGTTTCGTTCAATCCTTCACCACAGCGGATCCTCGAGGTGTTCAGTCAGCTCCACCTACCATCTTCATGGCTCCTCCAAGCCGCCCCGGGAGTGGTATGCCTACTCCCAAGTCTTATGGCCGTGGAAGTGCAGGACCCTCTGGGCCATCAGGCCTCGGGACCTCCCCATCTAGCATTTCAACCCCCAGTGCCAAGACCGGCTCTCTGGTGGAGAACCCTCTGTACGAGGACTTGAACCTCGCAGCCAACAACATCTACTACAGAGATCGCCGTGAGCCAATGCCCCAGCATCTTGTCAACCTTATTCAGCGAGTTCAGCGAGACCGTCCCTCGCCCACTCCTTCCATCAGCGATATCCTGGCTGATGACGGTCTGGCTGCTCTTGAGAGGGGTGCTGGTGAACACACTGTTGAACAGTACTTCCAGAATAACTTGGTTCCCCAGACCCCTCGCAACGACCCTCTGAAGAGAAGCGGCAAGGCTCCCTTCCAGCGACATGCGGTTCCCAACACTGGGACCCAGTATCGAGTCAGTAACCCTACCCCAAACGTCACCTCTGGTTACAACCTCAGCGCTTTCACCCCGGCCCAGAAAATGGAGCTTGGCAAGACACCCAACATGTCTGCGATGAACAACGAGGGCATGTGCTTCCCGTTCTTCATTCTCGAATTCAAGGGAGACGGACCCTCACGCAATGGAAGTCTGTAGGTCGCGACTAACCAATGCTTGGGTGGTTCTGCCGCCTGTGTCAACGTTGCCGAACGTCTCAATGAACAACTCCGCCAGTGTCATCGACAGGAGGTTCGCCAGATTGACAGTGCCTTGTTCAGCATTGCCATGAACGGCACCGAGGCTCGTCTCTTCATCTCGTGGAAGCAGCAAGATCTTTTCAACGTTCAAAAGGTTCGAAGCTTTGCTCTTCAGGAGCCCGATCACTTTATTGAGTTCCGCAAGTATGTGCGCAACATCATTGACTGGGGTCGCGACGAGCGCCTTCAAAGCATTCAAGCTGCTCTTGACACTCTCATCGAAGAGGGACGCAAGGTTGCTACTTTGAAGTCCCGTCCCCCTTCTCCCCGACCTGGGTCTTCTCTTGCTACCAAGCGACAGAAGCCCTTTTAGAGCCTTTCCAACCAACGCCGTTCTGGCAGCTGAGGTTCTCAAACCAGAGAACAACAGCTCTTTTCCTTACATTTGTACGAGATCAAGATGTTATTAGACAAGCCTAAAGGTAAGCATCTTCAATCCGGCCAAAAGGCACCACACTGACTGGTATCTTTGACCAGACCGAAATCGAGAACATGAGGTATGATGATACCGCAGGCATCAAGGAACCGACACAAATACCAAAAGACCCTTAGGACCTGCCAGACTTACATTGCCATCGCGTCTTTACGCCGTCCTCTTTATTTGTGGACTCTGGAAGCAGTACCGACACAGCCAGAGAGGCATGGTACGGCTAGAGGCGAACAATAGTTAGACTGGTAGTTCACGGACTGGTAGTCGGCTTGGTTTATCTGATGCTAAAAGGGCGCGCCGAAGGGAGCGGCAAGGAGACCATCGTAATGTTTAATAGAGCTTCATAGCTTGTAGTGTATAGATCGAATAAACATCATAAAGCACCTGTGCCAACTTGACTCCTCCGGTGAGGCTGCCATGGACGGACGTCCCGTTTATTTGGCAGCTGACACCGTCCCATCCTTGGAAAAACAGAGGGCGATCCGACTGCTTAAAGCAGTGGTGACGGTTTTCAGTTCTTCTAGAGCGAAACGAGACGGGCCCTCCGCGGCAATGTCACCGCCATCGGATCACACCCAACCACCACCCTTACAATAGATCTATCGCAACGCCAGCCGAGCTCATTGACAATGAAAAGGTCACTCTTCGCATCGGCCCGTGTTAAGGCGACATGATCTTCGGAATAGTTTCGGCGGCTATATACCTCGCACCATGATATTCGTTTGGCTCCGAACTTTTCTACTCGTAGGTAGGCTCATTCTGCAGAGGCAAATGAAAGAAAAAAGGTCACTCTAAACATCCGCCTTGAAGAGCACCACGTCGCATGCTGATGGCCCTAGTATTCGTTTCTGGCATCGTTTGAGCTCAGCCTTGACTGCTATAATCGACACGAGTGGGGCCCAGTACTATTAGTGTTCTCTTCTCAAGTTTATATACCCAGACTGATTTCTAATACTGGGGACGGGATTGACGAGGCCATACTTGGTGTTTGTAACATTCATGGGACCTAAAGAGCTCTCGAGGTATTTAAAACGTGTTATAAGTTAGCAAGTTGATTCTGTGAATTGTTGGGACATTTTGTCCCTCTTTGTGCCTAGATCCCATCTCAACCTGTACCACTCAACCCAGCCCATCTACCGCAGGCCAGAACTCAGAACCTTCAACCTCAACAGCACACCACCATGTCACATACGACCACAGCCCTCAGAGAATACAGGATCCCGTCTGCTCTCCGGTTGTCAAGCTGAGGAGCGCTGAGTAGTAGTTGGGTCGGTGACGACCAGCGAATGCCGGGTGTTGTATGTTTTTGCCCCCTTTCTTTTTGGACCTTGCTCTATTGGCTTGTAGTACGAAAAGTCCAACGGTAGTAGATTGGCTAGTCTAGTAGCATAAAGGAAAGGGAGGAGAGGTTTCTTGTTCCACAAGCAAGATGTCATCAATACTGAAACCAGCCCTATCAAGTGTCCCACGCACCATGCGGCAAATGCATGGCTATGTCATGGCTAAGCACCTATCTAAAACACTTGTAAGCTGATCCGTGTGCTAGAACACTCAAACCAACAGCTACTGCATAATATCATCATGTACGACAAGTCTTACCAAAGACGGTGAAATCAGGCGCCCAATAGTTGCTACATCTTTAAAAGCATGCCTTCCCGTCAGTTCTTACGTGCCAAACCCGCAGTTGTTGTGGCTAGGCGATTGCATACATGCCGTCCCCGAGTAACGTGGCTGTAAGCATCAGCCAGTACTGGTCGACCACTCGTTCTAGACATGTTCTCGGGGACTGCTTTATACCCGTCAACGTCAGTGGCCGTTTCGTTTCCTGACCCAATACTACGGGTCAAGCACAACTCTGCCGTAAAGGGACAAGACCGCCCGTTCACGACTCGAGTCCAGCTCGTCAGTGGTTTCGGGGACCCAGCTGGAAGGCTTGCGGCCGGGGCTGAGGCTGATTCTGGTGATACTCTTGCGGATCTTTCCCCACGTAAACCTGGGGGTTTATCCCCGCACCTTGGACGATCAGTTCTGTTAGTCGTTGGTCTTGTGGGATGCTTCGTGTTCACCAAGCTGAGACTGTTAAACGGATCAGCGGGATGTGAGCGGAAATAAGCGGTGTCGAGAGGCGTTGTTCAAAAGTGCCGTGGCTGTGAACGGAGTGCATGTTACCCTTGGGTATAAAGAGCAAGAAGGCTCACTGTATTTACTTAGCCCATTCTTGGCATCTTTGAATGAGCAATCCGTAAACATGGGCATCTTCTCTGTTATTCTCTTGGCGTCAACGCTACTCTTATCTTTTGTTCATGCAGTCGACCCTATAGTCGACCTCCAATACAGCAAATACAAGGGAAAGGAGCTCGGAAACGGTGTCACACAATGGCTCGGCATGCGATATGCATCACCACCTTTGAAGGATCTCAGGTTCAAGCCCCCCAAGGATCCTCTTTCAACCCGTACTGTCCAGGACGCAAGCGATGTAAGTCACTACTGAAGCTCAAAGCAACACTCAGGGCTAACACTCTCAGTTCGGTCTTAAATGCATCGGAACAAAGACCAAGGCAGACAATATCGACAAGACAGATTCTGAGGATTGTCTCTTTATCAATGTCTTTGCCCCGTCGAATGCCTCCAGCAAAGATAAACTCCCAGTTTTCTTCTTCATACAAGGCGGTGGCTTCAACTCCAACTCGAACCCCATCGTCAACGGTACTGGACTCATCAAGGCTGGAGACATGGACATGGTGGTTGTGACTCTCAACTATCGTGTCGGTGTGTATGGGTTTCTCAACGACGGTGACCAAGTGACACCTAATATCGGTCTTTTGGATCAACGGAAAAGTCTTGAATGGGTTCAGCGACACATCTCCAAGTTTGGCGGCGACCCTAAACACGTCGTCTTAGGCGGAGACTCAGCTGGTGCTGCAAGTATTAGCCTTCATCTCAGCGCCTTTGGAGGAAAGGATGAAGGGTTGTTTCATGCGGTCGCTGCAGAATCGATCTCCTTTGCCACGATGCTGACGGTCAAGGAATCCTTCTACCAATATGAGAACCTCACTAAGAAGCTCGGCTGTACCAGCAAAGACAGCTTATCGTGTCTCCGCTCAAAAACGACCAAGGAGATACAAAAAGCCAACTCAAATATTCCCTATCCTGGAGGCTCAACGCCGCCTCTCTTCATGTGGACACCCGTCATCGATGGAGATCTCATCCCTGACCTTACATACAAGCTCTTTGAGGAGGGCAAGTTCATCAAGGTCCCCGCCATTGTAGGCGATGATATGAATGGCGGTACTATATTCGCTCCCAAGATGGCCTCGACACGAGAACAGGGTGAAGACTTCCTCAAGGCGCAATTCCCTTACCTAACAGCAGATCATCTGAGCAAGATTGGTGATCTGTATCCGAACCGGAACAAAACTTGTCCCAACGCCGGTTGCTATTGGAGACAGATCAGCGATGTGTACGGGCAGATGCGATACATGTGTCCAGGCATCTATACCTCGAGTGCCTTGACTCGCTACGGCATGCCTGAATCTTGGAACTACCTATACAACGTCGAGGATCCAGATGCAATGGAACAAGGCCTCGGAGTTCCTCATACAGTCGAAGTACACGCCATCTTCGGCCCTGGACTGGGAGGGGCCAATCCACCAGCCAGCTACCTCAAAGGCAAGAAGAATGCGCCAGTGATACCTGCGATTCAAGGCTACTGGTCAAGCTTCATTCGCTCATATGACCCAAACAAGTATCGCCACGAGGGCTCGGCAAAATGGGAGGCTTGGACAGACAAGAGGAAGCAGCGTATTGTGTTTGAGACGGGTGGGGAGACGAGGATGGAGAAGTTGGGTCGAGATATGCAGAAGAAGTGCGCGTATCTCTCGTCCATCGGTCCTGATATTAGGCAATGAGCGACTAAGCACAGCAATGAGAAACGACATGGACTATTCCTGAGGGGTCAAGGGAGTTCAGGTGTTACCTCTACGGTACATATCATGATTAGGCATATTTCTTCCCCTGCAAGACATCCCCCCCCTAGTCCTATGCAATGATCAATGGAAACGTTAATCCAAGTATTAACAAAGCCGTCCTTCATTCCCTAGGTATCTCAAAGATCATATCCAACGCCCCTATCGCAGTCCAAGCTCATACCTCCTGACCTAAAAGCCCATGGGTATCAATCTCTCCTAAAAACCACCATCTCGCTTCCCCTGATTCTCACTTCTCGCTCAACAACTCACCCCCGCCTAGTCTCATACTCCTCCTGAAGCGACTGGAGAGTCCTTGTAGGCGGACCACGATTTCGAATAAAGGCAGTCACCTCATCAAACACTCTAGGATTAGAAAGATCATAAAAAGGAAAAGGGGCCGCCGAGCCATGAATCCGAGTCCAACGCTGAGCCTTGTGGATACGGCTTTGCTCAAGGTGATTCTCCATGGTGTCCCTACCCCAACCGACGACCCCCGAGACGCCCGGTGTCCCGAACTCGGCCTGGTGGACCTCTTTGTAGAGGAGAAAGTTGAAGAGTAGAATGTCGGCGCTATTGGCGACTTCGCTCTCTGGGAGAAGAAAGCCGCGTCTCGCGATGTAGTTGTAGCGCGCCGTCAAGATGGCCTTGATTAGGCGGATGAAGTGGTATGGGGGGATGGCCTCTTGCCATTTTTGGGCGACTCTCTGGATAGCCGAGACCCAGAATGCTCTCTCTTTAAACAAGACCATGGTCATGAACTCAAAGTCGCAGTGCTCGAGGATGCGGTTGACTCTTAACAAAACCCAGACTGCTGGAGCTGGCCGCCCTTGTAGGTCGCCGAGGAGCCGTCCGATTTCTGGACACTCAAGGTCTTCCGGGGGAGTCCTGAATCGGAGGCCGTGTATGGCGTGTAAGTGCTGAACCGAAGTAGTGGAAGACATTTCGGTGACTGTACGGTTTGATGGTCGTCTGGTTCAGGATGTCTTTCGTCCAAGTGAGGCCTTAGCTGTTGAGCTGGGGATCGTAGACGAAGTGATATTGAAAGTTTCAAGTTCTCAGACTCCTTGATGTGTGAATAAATAGCCAATCTTCTGTTGTATCTCAAACAATCATGTAGTTGCCGTCGGTTGAACCAACGGTGTCTGCTAGAGCGTTGAGGTAGGCATTTCCATAGCCAACGCCGCCGCGAGCCTTGCTAAAGTTAAGCAAACAGCCTCGCCTATGGCTTCCATTAAGTGTTTACACAAATTTTTGATAGATTCAGGGGTGTTTGGTTGACAGTTGGAGTGAAGGGTTTACTCTTCATTGATCGAAGGTTACCTCAATCTAACGAGGATACCAAGCATGGATGTCACAAGGTGGGAAACGCATAGACAAGATGTAAATATTAAAGCGATGTTGAGTCACTAATAAACGACTCAATGTCCGTGGGAGTCATGCCCATGTTTACACATCCATCATCATACCTATGGAAGCATGCTTAACAGCGCTGCCTTGCTCACAACAAACGCTCGTATCCAACAGGTAATCACAGTGCTCTATTCGCAGAGACAGTGATAACCCATTCAATTATGCAAGTAATTACGCAAATTCACAGCATCAGACTTCTGGGTTGCCCTCCAAATTTGGTCGCATGAGCTGTAGGTGGCTGTGAGGCTCCGCGAGACAGCTACAGGTACAACAACGCCATTCTGCAGACCGTAACTGCAGCCCCAAGAAGACGGAGAAAAGATTGATTGGCCATGGGGACATCTTGAAGTGGCCATCACATGTTGTTGGTTCCTTCACGAACGTACCCATGACCAACATGCTTGCGTTGCGACTGAATATGACACAGAACACAGCCAACGTCCTTTTCCCTGCATCAAGGGTGACCAACACGAGCTCATTTATCACTATTAAATAAATATCTCGATCATATTGTCTATTCCTAGAACATGGCTTGTTATCTCAAAGTCACCCTACAGTCATCGTCTCCTCTTTGTGGACAGTGCCACCTTGACCCTGGTGATAAAGCATCATTTATGGAGCATCTCGGGACACGTATCAAGTAAAGATTAATTGAATTCCAGAAAAAGCAAGGGATCTGAGACAGTTTCAACTGAAACCCTCAAGGCCATGAATGTTGGCCTTTTAAATGGGAACTCAAGACCTCAAACCAACCGGGAATAGGCAGCCATTTTAACAGCTACAGATGGACGTAACAAAGTTCAGCACAGGCTTCGCTTGCGGATAAGCTCGCGCTTGGGTGCACTTTTGAGGTTGCAGCTCTGGTAGCCAATCAAATCCATCAAGTTGGCGCTTGTCGCATGTTGAAGAGGTTGACTGCCAAGGGATATCGTGTAACATCAACCATCCGAAACTTGGGGAATTGTCAACAATGTGGCTGGAAGTTTACGTTTCTCTCTTGCTTGTGATAGAGAAGAAGAAGAACTCTCAAGTCGAATCGTTCGTCGGCATCAGAACCTGGTTCAAGACGCAGGTTTCTAGTTCCACCCACCCATTCTACCCATTCACGCCTTGTCCGATTGGTCAGGCTGCGGTTCGTCTTGTTCAGCTAGGCAGGGGCTCGGACCTGGTTTGTTGACCAAGAGAGCTGGCGATGACGAAACCAAACATCAGCAAGCTTCTGAGAGGGGAGTGACGAATTCGATCGCCCCTATGAAAGCACGCGAGCGTGTTGCAAGTTGGAAAGCTGGCCCGATGAGAGAGAGAGAGCCAGTGTCGCGCTTCAACGGACGGTCGGTCCTTGGTTTGCGTGTTTACACGTGCTTTGTGAGTCAAAGGTTGTCGTCATCGAAGCCATCGTCACTTTGTAGACATGTGTCCTGATCATTTTGGTGATGGTGATGGCCTCAGAGCAGCACTTACCGGCGCATAAGAAATAGCACAATGTGAATAGCTTCATCAATATCATAAAAACCAATCTTACACATTATCCCCCTTCCCAACCTCCTCATGACCAACCTCCTTGAAC
>JAALXN010000725.1:0-14013 GCA_012978555.1 Fusarium drepaniforme
CGTGGTGAGGAGATTATCAGAGAGGCCAAGCTCAAGGAGAGAGACCGAGACTACGTCAAGTCAGTTCTTGATGAATTCATCAAAGCGGCCAAGGAGGCTGTTGACGACAATTATATCAACATGGTGGAGGAAGAGAAGAGGCTTGGCAAGACACTCACCAAGAAGGATCGCAAGGCTGTTCTGATTGACTTTGGTGAGCTAAAGAAGGTCAACGCCGAGACGGCCATTGAGCGGCCCAAGCAACTTCAGCTTCTCCGACAGGTCATCAACGGGCACAGCGACTGGAGAGCGTTCCGCCTTCCCGACGCCACCAAGGCTGCTAACTATTCTTGTTCATGGGGTGCTAAGGAGGATGCCATGCTCCTAGTTGGCATCGACAGACACGGCTTTGGTGCTTGGCCTCAGATTCGCGACGATCCTGACCTGGACATGACGGACAAGCTCTTCCTGGAAGAGCACCGTGTCGAGAAGAAGGAGGAGCGTAGCAAGGCCAATGACAAGATGAAGGCGCCTGGCGCAGTACATCTTGTTCGTCGATCCGAATACCTGCTCTCCGTCTTGCAAGCGAAGCACTCGAACGACCGGAGTGTGCAGCGAGCAGTGGAGAATCACCACCGAAACAACAAGAAGAGTCATCTTGCCAATGGCCACCGAGGAAGCGCTACAGCATCTCCTGCACCCCAAGCCAGCAAGAAACATCGCGACCGTGATCGGGATCATGTTCATGGCGACCATCGGTCACGCAACTATGCCGAAGAGCGTGGAACTCCAAGGCCCGATTACAAGCGGAAGCATGTTTCTCATGAGGACAGCCGGAGCCCCAAGCATCGCCGACTGGATGATCACCGCCGATCTAGCAAACACGGCGAAGATAGGGACAGAACCGAGAAGCGTCGACATCGCGATGACGATGACAGAAGAGCTGAGAAGCATCGTCACAGCCACGGACATCGTGATGAGCGACGTCTTGACCACCGGCATCGCGATGATCGTGATCGTGACCGTGACCGTGACCGAGATCGTGAGCGGGATCGAGACCGTGATCGAGAACGGGATCGTGATCGGGAACGGGAACGCGACCGTGAGCGTGAGCGAGATCGTGTGCGTGAGCGTGAGCGGGCTCAAGAATCTCGACCTCAAGATGAGCGCCGAGCCAAGGCTCTTCGTCGACTGGACGAGCTTCGACGAATTGGTGACAACAAAGATCAGAGGGATAAGGACAACGATGCCATGATCTGGTTCCTCCTGAAGCCCGTCAGAGAAAATTTTGAGAAGATTCTCTCAACCACCAAGGACAATGTCAAGTCGAGCAAGGAGCGAGCCTCCATCTTTGGAGTGGAACTGGTAGTTATTGGCACATTCCTGGACGAAAAGTTGCCGGCTACTGCTGCGGACGAGGGTCTCAAGAGCAACTTTTGGTGAGTACAACTGTTTTGATATAGCCTGACTTGTAACTTGGACTAACATGCTTGTTATAGGGACTTTTTGGCAGCGTTGTGGCCAGTCGACGACACCAGCAAGAGCGTGACAGGCAAGCGACTGAGCAACATGTATCGTACGCTGCACTCACGCAACAAGGGCGGATCCAGCTCGAACAAGACCAACGGGGCCTAATGGATGGTTTCCTCTCAGAAGGAGCCTCAGCAGTACGACAGGTCTTTAGACAGAGACACTTGATTACGAAGGGAAGGTGAATTGTGTTTCACAGCAACTCAACATAGCATGTTTGTTTTCAGCATGGTTTTGGCGTTTGGTTGTACAGATGGATGGCATCATGTTGCACGCAAGTACGTGGAGCGGAGAGGCTGAGATCATACCCCGTTGCATTATAGGACCTGTGGTGGAAGGAGTTGTCGCTGCTGCTATGCTATGCTATATGGCCAAGCTGGCCAAACTGATACATACGAGGACAGGCCTTGCCTGGCTGCTAATGAGCATGCCTCGCGCCTCTCTTACCAGAGCAGGCTGTCCTCTTTTTCTTGTTTTTTCTTCTTCTTTTCATGCAGCACGACCTAGAGGCAGGCAGGCTATCGGTATCACAGCTGATGTGATGGATCTGGCCAACTACAGAGGGTCGATGAATGACTGCTCACTGCCAGGGATGAAAGGCAGGCAGAGGCGAGGCGAGGCGAGGCGTACAGGTGCAAATGAGCCCTTGTTCTTAGATGAAAGATGTTTTACAGGGCCTGTGGAAAAAAAGGGGCAGGACCAGCAAGAGGCTTCTGCTCGGTGGCATAGATACGGTTGAAGCTATAAAGTACATGACAAACTAGCTGTGCCCTTGACTGCTTGACTGGTGACCAAGTGTTGGCCCCTGTAGGTGAAGTGTTGGTGGGGAGTAATGTCAGGCTGTGGTGTAGGCTGGGACATTGGACACCACCACCGCGTTCGGCCTCCTGCAGTATATTGGAGCCAACCACAGCTCATGATGATGGCTAAGCGCCTACAGTCAATTATGATTGACTGCGTTAGGACGTCTCTTGCAGCCCCAGGAAGGTTGGAGCCTGCCAGAGCCTGATGAATGATGAGTCGAGGTCATCAGGAAACTCCCCTTCGCCAAACATGCTCACTCGAACCATGAGATATGGAAATGTCTGGCACAGATTTGGAAGAAGAGTGTGCCCAGAACATTGCTCTTCTTTATTATCTCGGACAAAACCCACCAGAACCTAAGAAGCACGACGAGAATCGAGGCCAAGAACCGGATGTCACTGATCGGACAATCTCTCTCAGCGACGAGAAGCGCTTGACATCTACGCTTGGATTCCTGTCTGCTATAAGGAGCGATATCAACAATGTTACGGCCGTGTGTGTCGAAGAGCGAGGATCTAGAATGCTCATCATGGTTGCTGCCAACGCCAAGGAAGCTGGACTCTCGTCGCTATACCTACCCTCTGTGAAGGTGGGATTCGACAAGATCTTTTCCCTACTTACAGACGCATTGCGTAGTAAGTCAAGAATGGATTATCAGTGATAAATCTGCTAACATTAAATTGAGGCCCTCGCGAGCAACTCGCCAGTGATGTGTTCAGGGCTGTAGTGTCAATGTGCCGCTGGCGGATTCTCGTAAGGCTCAGGATGATAAATCCTGAGCCTAAGCCCAAGGTGCCCATTGAGAGATTCTTCAAGGATCTCAGAGAGGTAGCGAGCGAACGTTCACTGAGCGAAAACGAAAAGAAGTTTTTGGAACTGAGCGACGAGTTGGAGTCCAAACTGGACAAGTATCGGAGTTCTTTTACTCATCCAAGCGATGATGACTGGGCTCTGACCGAAGACGAAGAACTCGAGTCTGTTATTCAGATATGCTACAGACTTTACGAGATGCGGTATGTGAGTAAGCCGCTGTTGAAGAAATTGGAACGCATATCCCCATTGCAGCCGAGTTCATGCAACGCGCTTCTCACCATGATTCGGAAAGTGGGAAAGTATAAGAGGGCAGCGACAGACCTGGTAAAGCTCGCGAGACGACATAGGTGTATCCGAAAGGCCACTATAATCCACTTGGAGCTGGATTCCTCGGAGTTTGATCAGCGCACACCTACAAAGTTTCCAAGTTTCAAGGAAATGCTGTGCAAACTTCAAGATCATCACGGAACGAGTTGGGATACTAATAAGGTGGACAAGAGGGTTAAAAACAAGAGTGGGATTGAAAAGCTGATGGACCAGCCGAGAGTTCATGCTGAAATGCAACTCATCTGGTATCTCGATCAACACCAGGGTCCGACTCCTCCACGGGTAATCGCCTCCAACAAAGATGCCTGCTATCTCTGCAACGCCTTCATTACAGTTCACGGCCAGTACAGCATCCCGAGAACTCACGGGAGACTGTACCCTGGCTGGAGACTGCCATCTAGCCGTCTGCAGGACGTGAAGGAAAGCTTCTCTCTGGAGCTAAAGCGAGTGGCGGGGGACAAGGTCAACCTCATACTCGAGGAAGGATGGAAGCCTCCAACATCTTCGCCTGAAAGCAACGTGTCATCGGCTATCGTGTCGGGGTCGTCTATTCTCACGATAGAGGACTACATGTCAGAATCTTCCGATAGCGATGAGACGATTAGGCCTGAGTATGGAACCGAAACCGTGGACACTCGGGAACAACAGGTGGAGGAAGGTCTTTCCTTGCACCAGGGAAGCCCTGCTGCACAGGATGGCCCCGGGGGAGAAGAACAAACGACTCCAGATTACAACGAGGTTGAGAGAAGCACGGGTTCTGAGCCTTTGGCTAGACCTTCACCTGGGTCTTTGTCCAGGCCCTTGTCTAGCCAGGAGCCTCAACAGGCTCCAGAAGACGAATATGAGAATACTGATGGGCATTCTACGCCAAAAGCTCAAGATTCCCAATCGTCTGAGAACTTGCACCATCCAACAGTCGAGACAGTCGCGGGCAGCAACCCAAGTGTAGCAGCATCTCGATCGAGCCAGATCGTAAGCCCGGAGACGTACGAAACACGCCCCTCAAGCACGTCGACTCCTGCCTCACTAGGCAAGAAACCATGCAACGAGAACGAGGTTTGTGATGAAGAGGCCTGGAGACAAGTTGAAAAGGGGAGGCAAGAAGTTGTGACACTGCCTAATTCACTTGAGCTATTTGTCGAGTACACAACAGGATCCTCGAGCAAATCACAGCACCTCAGATTCAAGGCGAGGCAATTATCAGAAGAGGAAGTAGAGTCAGCCTTGAATGAGGGTGTCCCGATACATGATTTGACAAGCCTGGGATACGAAGAGGTCAAGGTCGAGTCTGGTGGTGGCATCATGATGAGAGTCGACGACCAAGTCTTTGTTGCTCATCTCGACGAGTTTGTAGCTCCTACTTAGTTAACGTGTGATTTGTGTGTGTAAGTGAGGGGGATCTAGATCGTGTAATTGATAAGGAACCTTGACAAGTTTGCTTGTGTTTTGGTGTTTGTTGTGTTTCTGTGGATCAGTGGAGCAAAGCATCATGATTGATTGATCCAATTCATCACCGCCTCATTTTCAAATCTGATCATGTAACGTTCAACCAGCGACAACAACAGCACGTGGCGTCATATTAATTACCTACCTACCTACAAGTACGAGAGGGGAATTTACCCATAATATTTCAACATCTTGAGCTAATTCTCATCAGAAATATCAATATCACTCACATCAAATTTCCATCATGGCAGCCGAATACGACCGTGAGCGTCACATCGCCGAGCTCGCAGTCCACAGAGCCTCCATCCTCACCAAAAAAGTCCTCTCCTCCGTTAGTGGCATCTCAAAGGCCGATGCTTCTCCCGTCACCGTCGCGGACTTTGCCGCTCAGGCCATCCTCATCAGCGCCCTGACAAAGGCTTTTCCTGGTGACACTTTTGTTGGAGAGGAGGATTCTGCCGCCCTGCGGAGTGATGCTGCGTTGAGGGATCGCGTGTATGAGCTTGCCTCTGGAGCACATCTGGAGAGTCAGGAGGATGAGGCGTTGTTGGCTAGTCCGGAGTCGGTGGATGAGATGCTTGATTTGATTGATCTTGGTGGTCGTGGTCAGGGAGGGAGGACTGGACGTTTCTGGGTTATGGATCCTGTTGATGGTACGGCAACGTTTCTTCGAGGCGAGCAGTATGCCGTTTCTCTGGCTTTGATCGAGGACGGCCGAGAAGTTGTTGGCGTACTGGGCTGCCCTAACCTCAAGCCTGTAGACGGTGTCCTTGCAGAGACAACTGTCGACAAGGAGGGACTCGGACTCATGCTCACGGCCGTCCGAGGTCAGGGTGCAACAATCCGCACCATGGACTTCAACGGCCTCGAAGAAGCCCGTCCACTTGAGGGTCTTGACAAGGCCTCTAGTCTTTCAGACGCCAGAATTGTCGACTGCTCCTCGAGCAAGACATCCCGGCACGACCTAATCGCCAAGCTAGCGGCCACTTTCGGAGCAGTGTACCCCAACACCGAAGTGTGGTCGTCGCATATCCGGTACGCCGCTCTGGCTGTCGGCGGAGGTGACTTCCAGCTCCGAGTTCCCTCGGCCCCGGACGTCCGAATGTGGATCTGGGACCACGCTGGCGCTCAACTCGTCTTGACCGAGGCTGGCGGCAAGGTGACGGACTTGGACGGCAAGACTATTGACTTTGGAGCTGGAAGGGACTTGAACCAGAACCGGGGGTTGCTTGCCGCGAGGGGAGATATTCACGCCACGGTCCAGGAGACATTGGCCAAGATCATGGCAGAGGATGATGCCTCTCGTCAGGCATAGATAGATATATAGAAACCATAAACAAAATTGCATATATAAAAGGTATTCTATTTATCCACCGTTAAATCTCGCCGCCGCCATTATATATCCATACATGTTACATCAAGCTGCTCCGTCCCCCAATCTCCATGCTGCCCTGCCCATCCTTCATCTGTCCACTCCTCCCCACCACAAACTCGGTGTAGATCCTCTGCAGCCGCGTCTTCTCATCGGAGCTGATACTCGCCCGTGTGTTGTCCAGTGCCTTGATCAGGTGCTCCCACCCGATCACCACCTCCCGCTGCTCGCCGGTCGACGCCTTGGCGTCCGCGTTTACCGCCGCCGCTGGAGCACCGTGCACTTGCTTTGCCTTCTTGCGGGCAATCTTGATCTCGTCCAGCTTGGACAGGATCGCCGCATTCTCGACGAGCGCCGCTGACTTGCTCTTTGGGGTCGGTTGGTCCGAGAGCTTGGCGTTCTCTCCGTAGCGGAACTGCACAAAGCTAGGCGTGCTGTTTGGCTTTCCACCGGCTCCATTCGTACGCTTCGACGTGACTGTAGGACCATCCACGTCTAGCACGTCATGGATCGCCTCCAGCTGTGCGTTCGATACAAGCGCCTGCAGATCGGCACCCGAGAAGCCTTCGGTCCGTCGGGCAATATCCGTCAGAGGTCCGTCAGATTCAGTCAGCTCATCCGAGAGCCGGACCTTCTGGAACAGGGCCTTGATGATATCGACCCGATCCTCCAGGGACGGCATGTCGCAGAGTAGAGACTTGTCTAGACGACCAGGACGGAGCAGGGCCGGGTCGATTAGATCAGGTCGCGAAGTAGCTGCAAGGACGTAGACTCCAGACAGTCCCTCAGCACCGTCCATCTGCGTCAGAAGCTGGTTCACAACACGATCCGTCACACCGGTAGAGTCATGTCCTCTCTTGGGGGCGATAGAGTCGAACTCATCAAAGAAGAGTACACAGGGCTTTGCTGCCTGCGCTCTGTCAAACAGATCACGCACACTCTTCTCCGAGGCTCCGATATACTTGTTCAGAATCTCGGGTCCCTTGACACTGATAAAGTTGAGTCCACACTCGCCAGCCACAGCGCTTGCAAGGAGAGTCTTGCCGCAGCCGGGATATCCGTATAGCAGAAGACCAGACCGTAGTCGTAGAGGGCACTGCGCAAAGATTGGCGCGTACTTGGTTGGGTACTGCAGTGTCTCGAGGAGCACCTGTCGCGTTTCTTGAAGGCCGCCGATCGACTTGAAGCTGGTTGAAGAGCTCTGAAGAGTCACGTTCCTCAGTGAAGCCGGTGTGAAGCCCTTCAACGCCTTGTCAAAGTCGGTTCTGGCGAAATGGACAGGTCCCGTGGAGTTTGGCGACTCGGCAATGGCCCGAATGATGGCTTCGTTCCTCGCTCGAGAGACGAGCACGCTAATATCGCCGGGCATATATCCATCCGTAGAGCCCGCAATATCCAAAAAGTCCAGATCTGAATCCAAAAGGAACCCGCTGGTCTTTGCTGGCGGGTTCTCACGGCTTGTATGACTGGCACCATCCATCCATGCGCCGCTGTCGTCTCCCATGCTGCCATCAGCAGTTTGTGGTCGACTCTCGTCGCTGAACTGGGTTGCCGCCTCTTCTGCCGTCATGGCGTCTTGCATCACGATAGACTCCATTACTCGTCGCCGCGCCTCCTTGTCTGGTGCCTTGAGCTCGATGATTTCACGTACAACATGGCCACTGACAACCACATTGTTGATCGACTCCTTGCCCTCAGCTGTTGCCAGAAGCACGACACCACTGTCTCGTGTACAGTATTGTCTCACGATCGAACCCAAGATCTCTCCGACCTGTCTGCTCCGTCCGTTGTCGTTTCCAACTTGGAGCTCCGTCTCCACGGGGCACAGCTTATCCAAATCATCGAGAATAACAACAGCCTTTCCGTTTAGTCGCGCGCCCCAGCTTGCAGACATGAAGAGGCGGTTGAGCGTTTCTTTGATCGTCGAGATCCGAGTCTCGTCGTTGACAAGCTTTCGACATGGGTAATACAGCGTATGGAATAATGATTCTTCCCGTAGCTTCTGAGCTAGGTGCCTCGCCACACCTGTCTTTCCTGATCCCATGCCTCCGGTAAGAAGGACTGATGATAGATGTACAAGTTGAGACTGAAGGTTGTCCAGGAGAGAGTCAATTCCCACGAGAAGTGAGTCATGGGTAGGCTGTCGCTCGAAGCCGTCCGAGTCAGACAGCCATGATGGTCGAGGGGTAGGTGGCTGGAAGTCGATGGCCAACTTGGGATCAAGGCCCATTATCCAGTTCGTCGCATCCTTTTGCTCTTGGAAGTCTGCGCCGTAGGTGAACTTGATAATGCCACCTTCCCAGCCTTGAGGGGGGTCAAGGCCGTCGTACACGCCCATAACAGCACCATCCGTTAACGGTCCCTGAAGGAGACCGTCAATGCCTCGTGAGGCGTTGTAGATCTGACGGAATCGTCTGGCGGATTCCTCCTTTTCAGCCTTGGATTCGCCGCCGAACCTAAGACCCTCAACCGTCTTTGTGCTTGCAGCAAACGGAAATACCTTGACTCCTTGGACCGGTCCTTTGGGCAACTGTTGCGGCGCCGCCTGAAGTTTCACAACGCCGCCCACCATACCAGTGCACCCAAGGGTTGCGCATAGAGGCGACGAAAGAGCAACCGTCTGACTATTTGGAGGATCAATCCATGATCGCAGGTGAGCAATCACCTTTAACGACGCGCTCATGCCGGCTGGAGCGCCACCTTCTTCCGGCTGGGGTTGTAGAAGGCCTGCAGGCTTAATGACGTCCACAACGACATAGTTGACGCCCTTAAAGGTATCGCCCAGCAGGAGGTCACGATCAACCCAGACGCTGAAATCCTGGGCGAGAGGTCCCTCGTCGAACCATTCCTCACAAGATTTCCTATCCACACCGCGGAGAAACATGGTTGGCTTTCGCTCCTCCCTGGTACTCCGTCGGCGCACAGTACTTGTACCGCTTCGCTTGGACTTCGAGGTGCTCGCCACGCTGCGGTGGTCACCAGAGTTTTGTGAACTCTTTTGTCTTGTCTTTGGCGCGACGATCACTTCGGCATCGGGGGAAATCTTTGCAAACGGCGAATCCGCGGGAGGGACAGGATCCAGCGATAGGACTTTGATATTCGCGGTCGAGGTTGGGGAGAGATGCAGCGTCAGTGCATGAGGAGCGACGGGCGTCTCGCCGAGCTTGAATGAGGGGTTTGGGAGTGCGCGAATCTGGGAGATGAGGTTCAGTTCGAGAAATGTCGCGTGGAGTTCAATAATCTCCCAGTCCTCTGGCGTAAGAGGCTCAATGTTGATCGTATGCGCCAGCGGGGGATCGAGGTGGACGGTGGCCATGACCTTCTGGCCTTCCGACAACCCTATCGTCTTGGCAAAGGTCGCATCAAGCTCGACTAGTTGAATATCTTGGTCGCGCGAAGACCCTCTCGAACCATTGAATCCATCGCGCGTAGATGGCGGCGCTGTCCTCCTCTTGCTTGGCATGCCGGTCCATCCCACAAAGACGGACCGTTGCTGGGAGCTTGTTCCAGTCGATGCGGCATCTCGGAAGCTTAGTTCGACGATAACGTTTTGGACTGGCTGTGCATATCAAGTCAATACGCTGTCGAGTCAAAAGGGGGCTCAAGGCAATTGCTCACAGTGTTGACATTAACCAGCAGCGAGACCAGCGTCGAGGGGAGGTTGACCAAGCAGTTCTTGAGGTGAGCCAGCGAGATCTCCGCCGACACGGACTGCGCATTCTTCTTGGGAGGCATGATGTAACGCGTAGGATATCAAAATGCAGCCAGCGTCATTGCCTTCGCAGGAAGAAAAAGGTTGAACAAATGTTGTCTGTCGAAAGATATTCGGGGACCTGGCGCCGAAAGCACCTCCGACCTGGAGTCCGTTCCCGTCCCGCAGCCGAGGCAGCTCACACGTGCTCGGGTACTTCCCCGTTCTTCCCCAGCTTTCTTCTGTCCTGGGCAGCGACGAGGGACCCGTGCGCTCCTTCTTGCTTGCAGCAACAGCCGACGCTGTGGCGCATGCCCATTAAACTCTGCATGTGGCGGTGCAGCCCAAAACGCGAAACGACGCGTTGGTTCAGCTGTTCGCGTGGAAGGTCCAGCGCAACCGTGGTTGCCCTGCAGCCCGCCCCAGCCCACTCAATTTGTGCATCGCGATCGCATCTCTCCATCTGCACTGCATACCGAGCTTCACAACTTGCCAGCGCTTATAGACTTTGCCTTTCGCACAAGATACTTCACAATGGCGCTGCGAGAGTTCAAGGCTCCCGTCAGCTACGAGAAGCAGCAGCGTGAGGATTCTTTGAGGCCCAAGCTGTAAAGGTCACAGATACTAACAACCACACAGATGCATTCCAAGACTTCTTGACGGGCTACAAGACGTCGGCTGAGCAGACCATCACAACGGCACTCGGAAACATCACAATCGGCGAAGATGACCTTGACGATGATTTCGATCCTATGGACGAGGACAATCAGGATGGAAACCGTGGCCAGGATAAGGAGAGCCGGCGGGCCCCTCACTACAAGTACAAGGATATGCTTCAGCAGCTGGCAGACCGAGTAATTGATGAGGCGACAATCGATCTCGACGACCTAGCAATAGTACGGATCCCGTGTCGAATTATCAACGGCTACTAATCATATTGCAGTGGGAGAATCAAGCATTCGACAGCGACGACAGCTTAAGGCTTGTTGACTCCATCGAGATGAACACAAAACACTACGTCGACATCGTCTCGAGAGCTGTGGATGCGGTGATGCCCCAGCCAAGTGTGGAAATAACGTAAGTTACTGAATCAAGTTGGAGTGACCTATGCTAACCAGCCAATGATAGCTTCAAGGATGATGTTCTCGATGTGTTGATGGCGCGGCGACAAGCCAGAAACCGAGAGCTCGACGAGGCTGCAGAGCGTGACCCTACAGTAGAAGGAGACAAGTTCCCTGCCGAGCTCACCCGCAGGTATACCCTTGTCTTCAAGCCCAGGTCGGGCACCTCAAGCAAGCCTGCCAAGGCGTTGGCCGTCCGGCAAGTGCGCGGCGAGCACCTGGGTCATCTCATCACCATCCGCGCTATCGCCACTCGAGTTTCCGATGTGAAGCCAATTGTTCAAGTCAGCGCATACACTTGCGATAGATGTGGTTGCGAGATCTTCCAGCCCATCACCGACAAGCAATATGGTCCTCTTACCATGTGTCCTTCGGAAGACTGCAAGCAGAACCAATCCAAGGGTCAACTCAACCCTTCCTCGAGGGCCTCGAAGTTCCTCCCCTTCCAGGAGGTCAAGGTTCAGGAGATGGCAGAGCAAGTTCCCATCGGTCAAATTCCTCGAAGTCTTACCGTCTTCTGCCACGGCACACTTGTCCGACAAATCAGCCCTGGTGATGTTGTGGATATCTCGGGCATTTTCTTGCCTACCCCCTACACTGGCTTCAAGGCCATGAAGGCTGGACTGCTCACCGACACATACATCGAGGCCCACCACATTCTTCAGCACAAGAAGGCTTACAGCGAGATGATTGTCGATCCTACGCTAGTCCGAAGAATTGAAAAGTATCGCCAGACCGGTCAGGTATATGAGCTTCTCGCCAAGTCAATTGCCCCAGAGATTTACGGTCATCTCGATGTCAAGAAGGCTCTTCTCCTTCTCCTGATTGGAGGTGTGACAAAAGAGATGGGAGACGGTATGAAGATCCGTGGTGATATCAACATCTGCTTGATGGGTGACCCTGGTGTGGCCAAATCCCAGCTTCTCAAGTACATCTCAAAGGTTGCTCCTCGAGGCGTCTACACGTCAGGACGTGGAAGCAGTGGTGTCGGTTTGACGGCCGCTGTGATGCGAGACCCCGTCACCGACGAGATGGTCCTCGAAGGCGGTGCTCTCGTCCTTGCCGATAACGGTATCTGCTGTATCGATGAATTCGACAAAATGGACGAGACCGATCGTACCGCCATTCACGAAGTTATGGAACAGCAGACCATCTCCATTTCCAAGGCTGGAATTTCTACCACCCTCAACGCCCGTACCTCTATCCTTGCCGCCGCTAACCCTGTCTACGGACGATACAACCCTCGCATCTCGCCTGTCGAGAACATCAACCTCCCCGCCGCGCTCTTGTCTCGATTCGATATCCTTTTCTTGCTTCTTGATACCCCTACACGCGAGACGGATGAGCAGCTCGCCAAGCACGTTGCCTTTGTGCACATGAACAGCCGTCACCCTGATATTGGCACCGACAATGTGGTCTTTAGTCCTCACGAGGTGCGATCCTACATTGCCCAGGCTCGAACCTACCGACCCGTTGTCCCCGAGTCAGTATCGGAGTACATGATCAAGACATATGTCCGCATGCGAGACCAGCAGCAGCGTGCTGAGAAGAAGGGCAAGCAATTCACCCACACAACTCCCCGTACTCTGCTCGGTGTTGTTCGTCTGGCCCAGGCCCTGGCGCGATTGCGTTTCAGCAACGAGACGACTCAGGATGATGTCGATGAGGCGTTGCGACTTGTCGAGGCCAGTAAGGAGAGTCTGAATAGTGATCTGGGCTCTGGCCGAAAACCTCTCGACGCCAGCAGCAGGATTTATAGGCTGGTCAAGGGATTGGCCGACACTGGTGCATGCCGACCTGACGATGTTGAAGATGGCGACCCTGGCGATGAGCTGAGCATGAGAAAGGTCAAGGAACGCGTTATTGCTAAGGGCTTCACCGAAGATCAGTGGCTCAGCGCCCTGGAAGTGTATAGCGGACTTGATGTAAGTTCACCCCTGTCTAGATCATTGAAATTGAGCTCAAGACTAACATTTTTTCACAGCTCTGGCAAACTACTGGCAGTGGCACGAGACTGGCGTTTGTCATTGGTGGTGACAATGATATCCCGGATGATGATATGGACTATTAAGAGCATGACGTGTAATAGGAAGAGGCATCCGATGTAAGGGCCTGGCGTTCTGGCATATTAGGTAGATAAGGATAGTCTGCTGGTAGATCTTTGTCGACAATGAGAAACTATTGATGAAGCATATGTGAGCACCGTTTCTAGAGTCGATGTTTGAGAGCACAACATTGGCCAGCAAGTCACTGAAGAAAGAGGTGGTTGGAGCTGATACATGTTTAGAGGTTTCTACTCAGACACCGATATTGTACATTTCTAGAATACATTTACAGTTTCATCTGCATCAAGGCTGCCCGCTCCATCTCGCCTACGATGCCGTGGCCTCCCACGGTCCACTTCTCCGAGATGGTCCTCGAGTTGAGGACATTGCGGAAGAGGCCACTGGCGCCCCAGTACTCCATCAAGGACCGGGCCTCATCCTTGGTGATTCCCTCGAGTCGGAGCACCCAGCTGTGTCTGAGAGCATCATACACACGCTCGTCATACCCGCGTTCATAGGGGTTGGGCTTAGGAACCTCGCGGCCGGCTTGTCCAGCCTCGAGCTGGGAGAGGACGAGCTCCTGCGAGGGATGGCGGTGGGCGTTGTTGGCCGAGGTGACGCCGATGACGGCGCCGCCGTTAGGTAGGGGAGCCTTGCCTGAGACGGCATCGACAAAGAGACGCACAAGAGCAAGCTCATGGGAGTGAACCTGGTTGAAGGAGGGGTCCCGGTAGTCGCTAATCTTGTTGATGTGGGAGAGACCGTCGAGGGCGAAGAGCACGGGGGGACGGCCGGGCAGGGTGAGCTCGGTCCAGAGAGCCAGGAGGGTGGGCCAGGCGTACTCGGCCTCCTTTGCGCTGAGGGCGAGGTCGGCGAGGGTTGCGC
>JAALXN010000727.1:0-64612 GCA_012978555.1 Fusarium drepaniforme
TTATATCTATAGCGTAAATAGCTACTAATTTAAGCTAAGCGTATCTTAGTATTTATCTAAGTAGAAATAGAGTATCTTAGAGTGCACCTCTGTATCACGACCTAAAACATAGCCGATCCTTGCTAGCGCCGTCGATACGTGTAATTGCGTACATCAAGATCCATAATACCCGACGTCCTCCTTGCGATCTGGGACTCCTATCTTGCTTTAAGGACTTCAATCCTTCCTTTTCATCTTCTTTTGGGCGTAAAACTATCCATACCACCATGAAATCAGCTTCAGATCTGCCCCCAGGGCCGCATCCAACGAGAGGCATCTACCTTTACTCCAGACTCAAGCCGTCGACGACAACGAAACTGGTGTGTTTATTCGTTGCAGTCCTTTTCTTTTCAGCCGCAAGGATTCATCATACACCGGAATCTTCTCCTCGACCACATGATAACCAACGAGAACCCACGATCGAGATCCCGCCACCACCAAAACCCGAGTCAATAATAGTTAGAGGATTGCCTCTGCCACCTGTCGCCCCTACTTCCGATGTTGGATCGTGCAACTCAACGATCAACCCCAGAGGAACGGGATGTATCGCAAAAACAAGTGGGTTGCAATCGGGAAACTATTTGCCTGACGATGTCCACGTACTCGCCGTTGCCGACTTTGCGGGAGCACCGGCTGCCCCAGACCCTGCCAGTATTTATCAGGGCCGACAATTGATCATCATCAAGACGAATAACAAAACATTTGAGAATGGTGATGCGTGGAAATGCATCACTTGCGGTGTGTCGGACGAAAACTCGCGTGGTCGGGGCAAGGGCATGGATTATCCCCAAGCGTTTCTCGATGGGAAAAAGGTCTTGGCTGGTACCAACATTGTCGAATGCCCTGACGGACTCGCAAGTGAGACCTGTGGTCCTGAGAGCGTGCGAATTATTCCTCTTCGGTGGGATACTACCGCGGACCGCTCTGGTCCTGGAGGCAGTATGCGAGAGCTTCGTCTTCACCCTGACAATGTGCACATTGGTTTCAGCTCTTTACTCGCCACAGCAAATGGTGTTTCTCAATTTTCATTCTTTGGAAGTATCAGCTACAACCCGTCACCTACCACAGGCGAACCCCTCGCACCGCGCTACGATGTGGTCGACGTCAGTATCCTCAACCATGAGCAGCGTCCGAGGGTTATTACGACAGACCCCGAGGATCCGAATCAGCTCATCATCAACCCGCAATCATTGACTGTGGGTGAACTTCGAGGGTTCAGCGGCTCGGGAAACGAAGTCACATGGATTGGGTACCCGGCTGAATCGTGCAACATCGATGTTTTTGCTGCTGACCTCACCGACGGGACTGTTCGTCGGTTGACAAGCCATCCAGACTATGTCGATCCAGTGGACATATCTCCCGATGATAAATGGTCCGTTGTTATGGATACACGTGCATCAGAGAGACAAATGTTCCTCTCAGGCCTCAGAGGAGTCCCGCCTATCATCGATCTACTCGTCACAGCCGCGGTTGCCTCGGTACGGAACAACGGCCAAAGACGCTTCTTCAAGCCATGGCTCATTGACCAATACGGAGATCGAGGATCCTACATTGGGCAGCAACTAAATACCGCTGGCAGTGGTGTTCCTGGAAGTGGAGATGTAAACGATCCTGAGTGGAACGGTAGAGCGGACCCCAAGTGGTCTAGAGACGGTACCCGTATTGTTTACACTGAGGCTATAACCGAGTCTCCAGCTTGTGGGGGAAAGAACCCCTTGCCTTGTTATGAGTCGACGGAAGATGGAGGGCGGAACGAGCGCATTATGGTTGCGCAGCTGACAGATCGGGAGCCCTTTGACTTGCCCGTGGTTGATCCCAGGCCAGACGTTATCCCATGGGGCACGCCATTTCCGCCCGGATCATCATTCCCCGAGCGAGAAGGTGTGCCTCTAGGAAACTACACGCTCAAAGGAAGAGTGTCAGGATGGGCCGACGTGACCCTTGGCGGCAACAAAGAAACCGGGCTGATCTCATCGGTCTCAGTAAAATACCACGACTTTTCCGACGACGGGTTGAATATCCTGGTAGGCTCGGAAAGTGTATCAAAAGAGAACCCAACACCGTTCATGGAACAGCTCCATTGGTTTTCCGACTTGAAGCAGACAGGACCCAACAACGGGACCAAGGTTACAAGTCCTGGTGGATTTCATCTGTCTATCGATATTCAGTACAACTTCTTCCATGCGACGGGCAATTTGACGACTACGGTCAATGGCAAGGAGTATCGTCAGCCAGCTGATGAAACGTAGGTAGCGTTGCCTGAGGTTTTTGTTGCAAGGGGGAATGGAGGCGTGTTGAGGGACCAGGCTTGCAATTACCGCAATTATCTTTTCCAAAAAAATGGCGCCAAGGTTTTATAGACAAAGGATTGTACTTTAGGATATTAGCAATTGTTTCTATTATGTTGCATTTGACGATTGATCAAGTCTGTACTTGTTGATGCAGAGCTATCATAAGCAGAATCCCCAGCTAGTAAATGAAGGCATTTAAACTCTACAGCCTGAAGAAAATAGTGCCGGCCCACGCCCTCTTCTTTGTTATAAAGTTCGATTCAAAAGACATCCAGGTCCGCTTTTCAGGATTTTACCAACCATCGCCAGGTTCACAGTTGGAGGCTGTCGTGGTAGCATGAAACATCGATGTATGCATACCAACTGAACACATCCTATGAGTACGTTGGCAAGATCAGGACAACTACAATACCCATCAAAGCACATAAAGTGGTGGACAAAGGAAAAGGCTGCAAGAAACCAGTTCTTTCAGCATCTCTTTGGTGACAATCGTGCCCCCACAACGCCACCACACTTCACTTGCCCTTTGAGTCTGGTGCCGACTCGGACAAATGCAGGCCGATGCATTGTGCTCGATGTGGAACAAGTTGCGCAAGGGCAGTGTCCGTTTAACACTTTGTTACTGCTTGAACATTACGTTGGCGCTGACCTGTCTAGCAAAAGACTATATAGTGTGTTGTTGTGGCCCTCTTCCCCGTTGACATCTCTACACTCGGCCAGAACCAAAGAGTATCATTTGATCAATCTTTCAACATGAGCGAATATAGTTGCGGCACCAAATCTGAGACCGGAGGAGAAGGCTCCTCGGGGAAGCCCATGAAACCAAGCCCCTCCGATAACGGTATTGACTTGAATCAACCCAGCAGCGGGGAAGTGGAAGGGAAACATGACGAGAAGGGTGACAAGAGAGGTGATAAAGTCGACGAATACGAGTTCAGCTCAGACAGCGCTGATATGTTTTTCGAGGAGGATGAAAACGAGGGTCCCACTTCCGAGGACCCCTTCGAGGTCTCGCATGATGAGATAAAGGAACGCCTTGAACGAAGTGGCAATCAGTGTGTCTACGTGGACACGACAAACAAAACCGTCGTGGTGTGTTTCCTTCGAATGCCCCCCGAAGACGAAGCAGAGGACCTCAAAAGAGGCATTCGCTTTCTTCTGAGGGACAGGGAGCGGCCTGTCAGGTTTGTCGAGACAGTTCCCCCCTCAGGGATGACCTGGGATAGTTATTGGCAGCTCAAGCCAACAGAACTTCCTACGGGGATCACTGAGCAGGCCGTTTCCTACCATGTGAGTTACTCGAGGGGGGAGCGTATTCCCGTGCCTTGTCCTCGTTGCGGATTACCAGACAGTAAAGGCTTCTTTGAGAGATGATGTTGAATTCACGCAGAAATGATTTGTTTCTCTCAGGGAACCCTCTGATTCTCGTTTAGCTATGTAAATGAAATCCAATTATTTCTGCCAACTCAATAGTGCACACGGATATGACGATATACAATACTTCCTGATTACATGTCCAACCCTCTGGGGGTGATGAGTGGGAATGGGTTGGAGGCCAACTCACGTGCTCCATAACCCGCTCGATTAAGCTACCCCTTCCGCTGCTCTTTATACATCGGAATCTTCAAGCACCAGGGCGCGATTATCCTATCCGATCTCCAGAAGCACATGCTTGAGAGCTTCACCGGGGGGGCCTGTAGTTCGTCTTCGCTTGCTTAGACTCCCCACCGTGTTACAAAACGTGGGGCTAAAAGAAAACGCGGAGGGCAGACCAATGGAAACACGGATAGAAAGCTGTCAAGAGACAGTGACAATTGCTTCTTCCCTTGATTGGCAGTGAGGGTGGTCAGGTTGAGCCTAAATACCTCGTATGCCGACTGACTGCATTGCAGTCCTTTCAGCCAACGTGGCGGCCAACTAAGCAACTTTCCAAGTAAGCCATCTGTTACACGTCTCGCCCTGAAAACTCGGACCAGGGGAGTTTCCTGCCCAACACCACCACCACTTAAACTTGGTTGAATCTACCAGTAATTGCCAGGGTGGTCAGATACGACCTTACTTTTTCTTTGTGGTACCCTAAGCGATAACTTAGAAGCAAGTTCCGAGAACAAACTTCCGCTGAGTAATCCAGAAATGCCGAGCTCTGTTCCGATGAGCGGGGTGAATCTCCAAGCGATTCTCCCAAGTGCATCGTCATCTGCAAGGGTCTAACCGGATGGTGCTAGGTAGGTTTACGGACTGTACTTATAATAAGGAATAAATACTACTTGCAGCCAGTTTTCGTATCGGACAGTTACATTGACACCAGAAGTTGTGGTTTGTTCCGAATCCAAGGGCACTCACCATCTCTTTGAGAAACCATGGTATTTTCCACCCAACCACCAGACGCTTCTGTGGTATGACATATTATCTCTACTTACTCTAGCTACAGGAAGTCCCTCGCTTGAATGCAGCTGTCGAACTGGATATCATCGTTGTAGGAGCTGGGCTTAGTGGCCTTGGAGCTGCCATTGCATCTGCCTTGTCTGGCCACAGGGTGACTGTTTACGAATCTGCTACAGAGCTCCGTGAGGTCCGTCTGTCGTTTACAAGTTTCACTAGTACCAGGTACTGATGCGTCATGAAAATAGATCGGGGCTGGACTGCAGCTGACGCCCAACTCGACAAAGATTCTCCAGCGATGGGGCGTCGCCGAGGGCTTGTTGAAGGTTGCTGCTGAGCCGACATCTCTCATTGTTCACCGCTATACCGGCAAGATCCTCGCCCAAGAGGATGACTTTGACAAGAAGATCCAGGCTAGATATGGTGCGCCCTTCATCGATGTGCACCGAGTGGATTTGCAAATGGCTCTTTATGACCGCGCCAAGGAACTAGGGGTCAAGTTTGAGCTGGGCCAAAAAATCGTTGATGTCGACTTCCGTGTCCCCGAGATTTCAACTGCGTCTGGTCACAAAGTCCGTGCCGATCTGATCGTCGCAGCCGATGGCATCTGGTCTCAATGCCGGGCTTGCTTCACTAAGAATAGCGATCCACCCAAACCAACAGGCGATTTGGCCTATCGCTTGGTCATCGACCTCGACAAGGTGACAGATGATGACCTGCGGCTCTGGATCAGCAAGCCAAAGGTTCACTTTTGGATTGGCCCTGGTGCTCATGTTGTGGGCTACTCTCTTCGGGGAGGGAACCAGTATAATATCGTCCTGCTGGTGCCTGATGATCTGCCTCAAGGCGTGAGTCGACAAGAAGGCTCTGTCAAGGAGATGAAAGAGCTATTCAGGAACTGGGATCCTACCTTGAACCGGTTCCTTGACCTGGTTGACGGGGTGGAGAAATGGAAGCTGATGCATAGTAAGTCATATTGCGACTGTTTTAGACGTGAAAGTGTTACTAATGGTATCAACTTTCAGGATCTGAGCTGCCCTCATGGGTTAACGATGAGGGGAATTTTGTCTTTGTGTTCGTCCTCCTAGCCCATAATCTGCCCGCGCCTGTGACTAACATCCCCCTTCGATCCCGTTCAGTGGAGATGCATGCCATCCCATGTTACCATATCTGGCACAGGGCGCGAACTCGGCCATCGAAGATGGTGCAGTCCTCGGGCTTCTCCTTCGAACCTTGAGCCGTCAAGAAGACCTCCCAAAGGCACTCATGAGATATCAGCAGCTGCGCAAAGTGAGAGGGGACTCTATCGTTAAAGAGACATTCAAACAGGTACGTTCCTTATACTTTTTGTAGAAATAAACTTACTGACCATGTTATCTCGTCTACAGCGGGACTCTTTTCACATGCCCGACGGCCCTGAGCAGGAAGCTAGGGATGCCATTTTTCTATCCCAGCTAGGCAAAGAGTTACGGGCACCCTTTCCAAGCAGATGGACTTGTCCAGAGGTACAACCCTGGCTGTATGGGTACGACGCGTTCAAGGAAGTTGAAGAGTCGATAAAGACAGATCCTATTAGCAAAGGTACACTGTGAGTTGGATGGTGGTGGGTAGTGATGGGTCTCATATTGCCTGTTTGAATGCATTGGACATCGTTTAAAACACTATCTTTTGATCCGCGAATGAAGCTCACTAATCGACATCCGGCACCGGAAGACCATAAATCACCTTCATACCCGTGACCCCTTGCTTTCGAATGGCCTCGAGGGCCTTTTCCGTGCGAATCTGATTGGACTCATCCTCCGTCACCAAAACAAAGTCATACTCCATAAGTCGGGTCGAGGGCGAGACACCATACTTTTCCGCGTAGCCTTCGACGTCAGAGACAGACTTTAAACGCACAAGGAGAGATTCTTTTACTCCAAAGACCGCGTCTGACCTTTCATATGGAGAGTCACGGATGTATAGTGCACTGCGAGATAGGTTAGCGTTCTGAAAAGTGGGAGACGGGGATATGGAACTTGCGTTATAAGGGGATCATAGCCAGGCTTGTTGAACATAAAATGGAAATGACTTGGGCGGTACTGATGGCGGTTAAGCTTTGCTAGGAGGCGCCCAACGGGTCCGTCGTGAGGAATCGGGTAGGGGACTGGTGTGATGGCCGAGAAGTAAAACATGCCGTCCTCATCGCTCTGAACTATAGCGCGCCCATCTGGCCCCGTCCGATCTGCATGCTGAACATCATAGAACCCTTTTGAATCCGTCTCCCAGACGTCAACCAACACACCAGAGATTGGCTTCCCCTGCGTGTCCTTGACTGAACAGACGACCAGCATCGGTTCACCATCGGGATCTTGAGAGATAAGTGTCCCGTTCTCAATCTTTGGCGCTTCGTGGGTGTGAAATGGCCCCAGAACGGTTCCTTCGGTTGAAGCTGGGGGTTTTGGGTGGTCAATGGAGTCGACTAAGAGGGACAAGCCGAGAACGTCTGAGAGGAGGATAAACTCTTGGCGCACATCGGTGCATATTTGCCCAACCTGTGTGAGGAACTGGATAGCCGTTTGCCATTCATTTGTGCTCAGACGTGTTTCGCGGGCAAAGTCGTGCAAGTGTGTGACCAGCCTCTCCATCAGGAAACGAAAGCGTGCATCGTCACACGTTGAATTAACGGCATTGACATTCTCAGTAATGTTGTCAATTGTCAGGTCCAATAGAGGACGTGTTGTTCTGTCCATTTTGAAGAATGAGAACGGGAAGTAGACTGAGAGTATGGTTGTAGGCAGTTGGATGGGCAAGGATTCACTATTCTTCTTCCATTTAAATACCTTCACATTGGCCAACCACAATGCAGTTATTTCGGACATTATTGGAATGCGGGGGCGGGGTTAAGGATTACCAATTGCTCAGTAAGGTTATATGGTGAAACTCGGCTTCGTTACTCGGGATTTAGGGGGATAGACCGGACACAAACCCCGAACGCTACCCACTACTAGCTCCGCTTTGTCATCGGAGTCCCTTGAGTTGATCGATGAACCCTTTGAAGATATGGAAAGCTACAATAGATTCTCTAAAACTTGACTAGAAGTCTTTTCGTTGCTTTGTTAATATGGATCACTTGCTAGGTATTTATGAGTTACTGCAACTTAAAGGAAGTGATATGTATACTTGTTAAAGTCAAGAGCTAGATAAGTATAACTCGTGCTTTCTCACTTCGAAAGTCTTTCTTATAATAAAGTTATAATGTTACGGTGTTTTACGGTATTGGGGTTTGATACCGTCATGTATTGATAGCTGTGTTTTTTTTGTTGTCGTGGCTGATGGCTTTTGACATCATGGCAGCCAATAAAAAAGTTATAATCAATGAATTTAAAATACGGCTTAAGATGGCCTCCTTGCAGATGCACTTGCCGCTTCTTGGAGGCTGGAAGAGGTTGCAGATCGGCGAAGTACATCCTAGATCGATAACCCGCACCCTCTGTCGTTTGGAGACATGGTTGCCGACTCAAGTACACCCTCAGGATAAAATAACAAGTTGTGTCAGCGCACCTTTGCATGATATCCTGCACTTTTGACACTGCGATACCACATCGGCACCAAAAGTCAGCCCTTTCAGCTTCCTTTTGGTGGTGGTTACATACATGATACCCCACACCACCACTACTTCCATGCCCATTAACTTATTGCCAGCTCATAGATGCCTGCAGGTTGCTACAGCCTGGTACAATATTTGTCGCTTGTGCAAGTATCCAAACACCCGAATGTGTGATGGCTTGCCGCTGCCTGATGGTTGTGCATACCGCGACCCCCCAAGAATAAAAGGCCACGTAGCTCTGCCTCCGATCCATCCCATTTTGTCCTCCAACTCTTTCTGTTTTATGACTTGGGCAGATCAGATCCTTGAAGCTCCTTCTATACAGCCATCAATATGGGCGGAAGCTCCGACGATCCTGAACGGAAAGATAGGGGACAAACACCCTCCTCGGGCATCCAGACGGTATTAATGCCTATCCGTCCAACACGCTTTACAAGGTTCTTCTCTGACCTAGTCTGGAATAGGAAATCGGGCCTGGTCGTTTGCCAAGACCGGGAGCGGTAAGAGATCAAATCCCAGAGGCTTTCGCAGATGCAGATTACTGAATGGCTGCAGGTCCGATCATCGCGGCCAAGGCCAACCGAGGTATGGGAATTTATCTTTATGTTTTCAATGACACTTGGTCAGGCGCATTATAAAAGAACACACTAAGAAAGACATAGCAGCATCCAAACCCAGCTGTGGGAACCGATGTCAAAGAAGAGCCAGTTCAAACCAAATCGTTGCAGAATGAAGATGAACATCCAACAGCGACAGAACTCGAAGCTATTGCCAGAATCGGAGGGGATGGCCTGAACTCTTCATCAGGGGCAACATACTCCGTGCGCCTCCCCATGAAACCCTCTTCTATATCCTATCTAACTTTGTGTCCCAGACAACAATGTCCAGTGTCTTTGAGAGGACACAAGAGGCGAGCACAGACCCTAGTAGCGAGTCCGAAGTTGATACCGTCCCAACTGATAACGGCGACCCGAACTCTAAGGACAGCCAACGGGATCGCGATGGGAAAAGGGGTGATCGTAGCGGCGGAGGGGACATGGCCAAAGACAAAGAAGATGACAACACCCAGTACGATCGGTTTCAGACGGGAGATGCAATCACGACCCAGGCAAATTTTCCCGTCTCGGAGAATTCCGTCGAGTGCGATCGCTTCAACAAGTCTCTCAAAGCTCTTGTCAAATGTCTCGAGCAAAGCAACACCGAGTGGGTCAGTATCGATTGTCTTGGAAGAAGGTGGATTTCAGAAAGCAAGGAGGCCAAGATCAGGACCACAGTGGTGGTCAGTTTCTCTCAATACCCTGATCGGGCGGAGGAGCTCAGAAGGGACCTTCAGAGGGCCATGAAGGACAATAAGCTGCCCATCGAGTTTATCCGTGGAAGGGTCGCCAGATATGTCGCGAACCCGTTTGGACTGCGGGAGCCGCAAGCCCCTTTAGTCTGCGGTTCTTCTTGTGCGCCTCATGGGGTCGGGGGAGCGGGTACAGTTGGCGGTTTCATCACTATCAAGGGAGACCCGGACCCCGGCGCAGTTTACGCAGTCACTAACCACCACGTTGTTGCCAAAGACGATAAAGACAAGGAGAAGATACCATGGACGACGGGGCAGAATATAGCATCGCATCTGGGCCTAACCGAGGAGCAGCAGAATAACCTGGCGGCTCTGGGCCCCGATCAGTACAGGAGAAGCATTCATGCGATTCTAACATGGCCGAGAAGGTTTGAAACCTCATGCATACATATTTAGCCGGTCATGATAAACTAAAAGCGTATAGGCCGCATAACGACTACGAGTCCTATCTCATTGACTTGGTTACACAAGTCTTGAACTATTGGAATGAGTGTTACCCGAACGATCGAATCGACCGAGAAAAACGAAGCATAAGACTCTTGATTCGCAAAGAGCTTTCGCAATTCAACGTTCACGGGAAGAAAAATCGACGCGAGCAAGAATACCATTCGGTAATCGAAAGTCAAGGACTGGGGGACATTGAAAATGCTATCCTGGAATATATAAGAGCACCATTGAACCACAATCACTACTCTGAGTTGCAAATACCTTTGCGAGTCGTCAAACAGCTTTTTACGGGGAGGGAAGACAACGGCATGGCACTCTTCAAAGATGTCATCCGCATCAGACAGCTTCCTCTAAGACTGTCGCGGATTATCGAGCACCCAGCGGAAAAGGACTTGAAGTATGCCATCCAGAGCGTGCAAGAGCTTCTCAACCCACCAGATGGAGAACCTGCTGTGCCCCAAGCGGACGCCAAGCAGCTGGACCAAAAGCTGCAAAGACTTAAAGACCACAATGAGTCGGCCAATAAATTGATCGGCATCGTGTGGGCTTCAAGTGGGCTTGAAAAACATCAACAGAGGGGAGAAAAGTGGCCTTTTGAGGACGATTGGGCACTGATCAAGCTCTTCCGCAGCGATGGTCAAGTGTTCCAAAACCGATTCAGCGCCAATCTTTTTCGACCTGGTTTCCCAAAGCAAAGATTCACTGGCGTCATGGGGCTTTCTACCCCTAAACGTATCGATGTCACCAAAAGGGGTAGAACAACAGACCTCACTGCGGGGGTCGTCAACGGTGCCCCATCTATCATCAACGAAGGTCGTGGCCCGGCGGAGACGTTTGCGATAGTCTCCAAGCCGCCCATCAGGCAGTTCTTCTCCGCCAGCGGGGATAGTGGATCTTGGATCATGGACAGAGCCGGCAAGTTGGTGGGCATGATGTGGTCAGGGCGTACGAAGTTGATTTCAGAGAGGCTGGAGGAGAGATTGGGTGACCCCGGAACCCTGAAGGCGGAGGATATAGTCAAGGTGGAGGATATGGTCAAGTCGAAGGATATGGTCAAGCCGAAGGATATGGTCAAGCCGAAGGAGATATTCATGCGGGAGGATATAGAGCTTGAAGATCTTACCTACTTTACCCCCGACGGGCACTTGTTCAAGTGGATCGAGGAAAGCTTTGAAAAAGGGATGAGGGGATTGGGACAGAAGGTTAAACCCAGCCCTCGTGGAGGGAGAGTTAAGCTTTTTGGTTAGGATTGGCTGGTGAGATTTCCTTTGTTCAACACGGCTCTCCCTACAGAAATTGAAAACAGTTACTTCAACGAGGTGATGATCATTGGAGCGTGATTTGGTAGGACACTACCAAGTGCAGCCAACTGCCGATCAGCCTAGGGGGGCAAAGCGGATGAGTGTTGAAAGGGGCTTATAACTACATCACGTAGATTGGCTGCCATTCCCCTCATAGTGAAAAAAGCGGCGAGCATGGAGGTAGTAAACACGTACTTTTCAAAACCATGACTGCCTAGAAACCCAATGACGCATAACACCATGGTCCCTGATTCACTATGCGCCCGTTGAGCTCAGCCTTGAAGACCTATCAATCAACGCCAATCGCTCTGTCCATACTTCGCCGCCACTCAAACAACAGAAAGGCTAGCATAGAAATACCCCTTACATGGTCCCCATAGCAAAACCAGGGGCGATGTTCATCCGGCAGCTGTTGATGACCTTTCCGTCTCTCTTGACAATACCTATCACAATGTTTAGCATCTGGGCTTTTGTCTTGGCGTGTTGGTGGACACTTACAACTCAAGTCTCGACCAATCACCTTGAGATAGATGAGGAATTCCACCTTCCAGTGCTTCTTGCCGATCTGTTTGCCGTTCTTGCCAATCTCTGGCTCGATGGGTTTGATGAGACCCTTTTGCTGGAGAAAGGAGAAGTCAACCTCGAGTGTGCCAGCCTCTTGGGCACCTGTCTGGCGTTAGCGGTGTATCGTGCTTCGGATCCGTCGGCCGTACCCTCGTTCTTCTTGTGTGTGAGTTTGTAGTGAGACTCGGTGGCTGTGTCCGAGACGTATATGACCTCCCGGCAGATGAGGGGATTGCCAACCTCGATGTAATGAACTGTTTCCAACGGCTTTCCACTGACCCAATTCGGTCCTATTTTGTCACCCTAAAGGCGTTGGATCAGTGAAAGAATTCCATAAATGTCAAGAGAGAGTCTCACCTTCTTTAACACCCAAAGTACGGTGTTCATTAAAAAATGATCCCCAGTCACACGGTCCACAGAGTAATTCTGCCCGCTGTGCTCGATATGGTCGCCCCAAGGTTCGGAGCGCAAGAGCCCGTAACTGGATCTGGCAAATCTCGCTGGTCCATTCTTCTTGTCAAGGGCCCGGAGGATGGCGCCCTGGGAGACAGCGTTCACTGCCATTCTCCTGTGCCTTTGCGTCAGCAGCACGAACGGGACTGTAGGTAGATATGCGAACTTCTCTTCTTCTTCCAGTCGCCATAGCTTGATGGGACGAAGCCCGCGGCTCTTGCACAGATCCTCCAAGAACTTTTCCAGCCATTTCTCTAGGGAAGGGGAGCCGGCGAAACCTCCCATCAGGATGACTCTCTGTGTTTCACCAGGTGAGCATAATTGCGGTTACTTGAAAGAGTCTGAGACTGACATCAACATTGTAACCGTAGTTTCTTGCAGGGATTATCTGGTTCTCCAAGATATCCCCAATTTGCACAAACAGTTTGAGAAACATTGCCTCGATATCCTTTCTGCGAACCATCAGCCTGAAAGAACACTTGCTGGAAAAAGACAGGGGACTCACGCTGAAATAATGACACAGTTGCCTTTGAGGCCTTTCCCTGGCTTCAGATTACCGGAAACAAAGAGCGAAAGCTTTTTTTTGTTGAGGTAGATGTCCCAGCACCGCTTGTGGATAGTCTCGAACTTGATCATGATATGTTCAACAAGACCTCTGATGGTGACACCGTTGACTTGCAGCTGGGTTTGGTTCTCGAGAAGCTTGAAGAGGTGCTCTCGGAAGTACTCGTTGAGGTAACTGGATCCACAGAGTCCGCCTGTTGGTATGAGAATTGGGGTCAGGGCCTGGTATGAGTTACTTACCGCCATGGGGGACTACCTCCTTACTCAGTCTCAGTGGCAGCTGATTCTCGATTTTGTACGTGACGGCGTCAACGGTGCCACCGCCTGGGTTTGTTAGTTATGCGCAGCTCACGGGTTCCAAGACTCATACCTGCATCCAAGAGGACAACCGTATCCCCACGCTGCGCAGGTAGTCGAGTCAGCTAACTTGGAACGCACAATGGGGTGCCCAAACTCACCCTAAAGCCATAGTTCTGGCTCACCATATACGTTGCCGCTGCCTCTGGCTCAGAAACAATGAACAATCTTTCAATGCTGTTATTTTCAGTGTCAACACCCGGGAACTCGGCGCGGTCCATGGCAAGCGCCAGGCATGTCTGCATGATGCGAAGAGCCTCGGGGTCCCAAATGGCAGGAACGCAGAGGACGACTTCGAATTGCCAGCTGTCGTCGACGCCTTGCTCTGCGAGTTCAGACTTGGTGTGAGCCAGCAAGTGGGAGAGGAAGTCGGTAATAGGCTGGAAATCGGTCCTGATGACCCTCTTCATGCGAAGTGGCTTCAGGGTCTTTCCGAGGTGAGCTCTGACGGGTTTGGTAGTCTTGCTTTTATCCAGCAAGAGCTTGAAGCGTGCGAGCGGACAGGTTATGTAGTTGTTGTGCGCAGTAGGCATGGACCAGAGATGGCCGACTTGGTATCCCCAGCGAAAACTCTGCCAATCATCAGCAAGCCCCTCGTCATCACTCTCATCGTCGCTATCGTGGTTTTGATCACGCATAGGAATGTCGCCCTCATTGTCCGTCGATCTTTGGGGGATAATGGCTTCTTGGTTGTAGTAGCGTGAATTGGATGGGTATATGACCTCTGTGGGAACCTTGTACCACATGGGATCGTCCCGGCGACAGACCATGGCGACCTCTGGGAAGTTCCCAATAGATCGAATGGAGCTCGGGTCGATGGAGTCTGGGGAGCAGCCACGAGGTATCTTGACTGTGGAGACAGCTGACGCGGTCGTGCCAAAGTCGACTGAGATGATGCAGCGATTCAGGGTGAGATCATGAGTCGACTCAAAGAGACGTTCCGCGTCCTCTTCGTCCAATTTCTGGGCGGAATTGGCCTTGCCCGTCGAGCGACGCGGGCCACGCCCGGGTCTGTCAGGACTGACGGGGGTGGGCAGCGGCATGTTAGTGAGCGAGGCTCAGAAAGGTTTGACCATGAACAAAGAGATGTAGTCACAGGGAGGAAGGGTTATTCACGCGAGCGAGGGGGCTCTTATTTTACATCAAACAGTCGGTAACGGTGTCACCTTGTTTCCTTAGGCTTTGTTTCCCCGGGAAATCAGGCTCCCAAGGCACGAAAATTTTTTCTTAACGGCAAAGTGCATTTCCTCTAAAGCAAGAGTGTCATTACAATCACACTGTTTGTATCCACCGGCCAATCATTGTTGCCCGTCATTTGTGAGACGTGAGGTGAGACGGCAGAATGAGAACGCCACTTTACAGCCAAGAGGACAAGCGTGTTTGTTACGCGAGGCTGGAGAAATTGATCTTTCCCCCCCTCTCATTCTGCCAAATTTCTTCCTTTGTCGTTCGTTGTATCGTACCGCCATGGAGAAGACGGTTGTACGTAAGGATGGGAGGGTTTGGAGCGACAGCAGTCGCCTTCAACTCTTGGCCTATCTCAACTGGTGTGTCACGTACCGAGGCAACTTGCTCCCGACGGCCGGTGATCATCTGAGGCGAGTTACTGGTAACAGCTTCACGGAGACGCAGATCCGTCAGAAGCTTCGGCGGGAATGGCAGAATCATGGCCTATGTGACAACTTTAACGAGGTCTTTACCCAAGGGACGCCTAGCCTGAACCTATCCGACCAAGAGCAAATGGAGATTCAGTCGATTTTCTCTGGCCTTCGTCATGGTCCACACGAGTTGCGCAGCAACACTTGGGAGACCCAGACTCGGTCTCGGGCTGCGCTGAACGCGGTCAGAACGTTGAGGGCCAAGAGTCCGGCCATTAGGCTAAAAGTGACCAACAAGAATTCTCCGGTAAGTCTTGTCTGGTTGAATAGTTGTGTCGCATCTAAGTGGGCGATAGATACGGCCAGAGACAAGCCCTCAGCTTCTGGATTACAGCGCCAGTGATGAAGGCGATGGAGACAGCGCTGTGAATTTGATCCAAGTTCCAAACACCGAAAGCGAACTGTCGTCCCTCTGTCCTAGCTTTCTAAGTGTCCCGCAAAGCCAAACCCCGACATCGAGCCCCGGTCCATCTGAGCAACCTTCAGCCGACATAACGGCTCTTCAAGATGAGGTGTTGAAGCTGAAAGGCCACAACCTGACCCTACAAAATCGGGTATCGGTGCTAGAGACGGATCACGCGGAGATACGTCACCTCCGCGAGTCGGAAAAAGGGGACGACATTAAATATTGCACTCGAATGATTTCCATCCTAGAGAAACGAAACAAGGCCAGGTCTACGCATTCTCGCAACACCAAGGATTTCCAGGCAGGAAGGCGTGGCCTACCGGAGAGCACCATCATGCAAGAATACACGGCGCTCTACTCCAGCATTATAAATGAATCTCAGGCCTTCTGTGAAGATGACGAAAGCCCACGGATTCGCAACAATAACGAAGATGCACATCCAGCTAGAAGTTGGGCAATGACGGCCTCTGGATGGGACCTCTACCCTCTTCTATGCTACTACAATACTGAGGCTATCCCCAGCTCAAGGCTTGTAGCTGCTCTGGTTGGAGCCGGAATTTTCGACCTCGTTTTTGAACGCGCCTTTCCAGATGTGTTGGGCGTTGAGAGTCCACTCATGGATGGATATAGAAGACACATCCTGGTCAAAGGTGAGAGCGCGTCGCATGTGCTTGGAACCTGAGGCTAACAGATTCTTTAGACGGACCTGAGGCCCTCCACATGGCCGATCTCGCTGCCCTGGAGTCTTTTATACAAAGAGGCGTGGACGGCAAGGCTAGACTTAAGGAGCAGATGATTGAAGAAAAGGCCGAGCACCTTTCTAAATTTATGCTCCAGAGCCTGAGCTTCTGCATCACGGCTCAGAATCACCAGGCAACAACACCGGACGACGACTTAGACATGGAAGAGGCACGAACTGATGACGAATCGGATATGGAAGAGGCGCACCTAGCCAACGACCTAGATATGGAAGAGGTGCCCACTGATGAGGATCCGGATATCGAGGAGGCACCAACTCATGACGACTTGGGCACAGAAGAGATGTCCCCCGACCTCGAAGACCCGCTGAGAAAAGCATTGAACCTAAAGTTCTCACTAACTACTTCAATGACACGCCTCAAGTTCTACTTTTTCTTACCCGGCCACTGCTTTGACGAGACAAGCATGGAAAAGGACGACATGTCGAGCGATGGCTGCGCTGTGAAGCTGTGCCTACTTCCAGCTCTGTTCTCTGTGCCAAGGAGCCGGCTTGACACGAGGATCGAAGAGTCTCGATGGGAAGTTGAGACTCACTACGATAGATGTCTTACGGAGGCGAGGGACGAAGAGGTGGCGTCTCTCCGCCTTGTTGCCAAGGCAGTTGTACTTACCTGATGGCTGTATTCGTGTTGAAGTATCTCGGTAGTATTTTTGGTCACAGCGTCGCATGGTGGATAGATAGTCTCTTACGATGCATGACGAACAGATGCTAGATAGTCCTGAAGTACCCAGACAGTCCCCCAATAGGTCCTGCGCAACGATCGTTGCAGCTCGATCGCGCTTCAATTCAACAGGCAATGCTGAACAGTCAAACTCGCTTCTATCAGATGGAAAGTCTATTTTTTTTGATAGAATGATCAACCCCGACACCACCTCACTCTCCAGCAGTCACCCGTCTTGGTCGCGTTTCAGGTGACTGCAACCAGCCGAGGAAAGAGATAACAACTCATGTCCCGTTGAGAAGTCTGTAGAATCTGATGGAAACTGTGAAAATGATTTGATTGGTTCTTTTGGATCCCAGTTGAGGCATCAACCAGACTGTGAATGGAGGTCGGCCTCCCGCAGGACTAAGGCGAATTGTTGGCAGGGGGTGGTTGTTATGAAGTGGATGGCCAACCAGCATCATCATCATCATCATCAATCTGACCGAAATAGTGTTAGTTTGAGATGAGTGGCTATAAAGAATCCGTTTTTTTTTTTCATTTGTTGCATGTTTGTCGTTGGGAGTTGGCATCTCAGTGCCAAGCCTCGATGGCCAGGAAGTAGGCCGCAGAGACGGGGGACTCAGATTGCTAGAGGCCTACAGTTTGCGATACTCTAAGCGCTTAAGATACCTAGAGAAGAATCTATGACGTAGAAAAATTGTCATTGTCCAGTCATGAATGCGAACGGGTGGCTCGTTGGCTCCAGTAGGCAGAGTTGTTTGTCCTGTGGCTGATGTGGGAGGCCGACCAACCGAGCTCAGGTACCATATAACTCTAGGAGACCTTTTCCGTTTCTAAGAGCAGATAATGGTCCAAAGCTTTCTGTTTTTCACCGGCAGATCTGTTCCCAACATCTCAATCCACCATCGACGCACAGGCAAGTTCCACAACATCACAGGCGTGTTCCACCATTATGGCTACCAACGAGTCAAACGGCTCTCGTGGCTACATCTCATCAGACATGGATCTTGAGAAAGATACCAGACCAGAGCATTCGTAAGAACATCACGGCATTTTCCCCAAGGCTCGTGCTCATAACCAACCACTACAGACCTTATGCCAGCGAGGCCTGCACTGTCTTGTTCCAGGACGGAAACAGTCATCACATTCCGCGAGACTTTCTCGAACAAGTCAAGAAGCTCCACCTCTATGTTATTAGGGGGAGTCCTAGACTCAAGGTCCACTTCAGCGATGTCACCTCCGCGACCGGTCACGTCCTACTCCATTTTCTAGTATGTGGCATCTACCAATGCGTCAAGCCCCAGGGCGATAGCCTGGAGGACAGGCATGTTTCTGAGTTCAAAACTGCCCTCGACGTATATGCTGCGGCCGATTCGCTTCAAATCCCCCGCCTCCGCGACCTCGCACGAAGAGAAATAACTAGGGTGGGCGACACGCTCAGTCTGCCGTCTGTCATATCGGCCATCGAAGACTCCAATCTATCTTTCAAGACACTTCCCGGTGTTGTCGCGTATGTTGAGTCTCGCATCCTCTCCTTTGGAGAAGACGCAACACCTGCGGCTATCAACAGCATGCTTTCTGAGCTCGAGGGGCCAAACACGCTCAGCCGGACCCTGCTGAAGAGCATGGTGCTGCTAAAGAGTTCAGAGCTGTTCAAGCAACAACTGAAGCTTCATGAGAATGAGGATCGGGTCTTCTCCGGGGCCGCCGCAAGTGTGTTGGACAATAAGATGAGGAGAAGAATGTCACCCACAGAACAAGCCATGAAAGATGCTGAGGCGAAGGCCGAGATTATCCCCAAGAAGCAGAAGAGGATTCCACTAGTAGCTTATCCGCTAGAGGAAGCCTATTCTACAGAGGACGCACCGGCAGAGGAAACACCTGCTGATGAAGTACCGGCAGAGGAAGCACTTGCTGATGAAGTACCGGCAGAGGAAGCACCTGAAGATGAAGCACCTGCTAAAGAGGAAGCACCTGCTGAAGAGGAAGCACCTGCTGAAGAGGAAGCACCTGCTGAAGAGGAAGCACCTGCTGAAGAGGAACCTGTTTGTCAAGAGCAAGCCCGTCTTGATGTGCAGGAGATCCACGCTCTGCTTGAGAAGAAGGCCAGGCGACGGGGCAAGCTGTTGAAGAAAGACGCAATGCGCCTCAACTTTCTTCTTGAAAGGTCTCGGTTTGATCCGGCTCGAGTCAAGGCGGCTGAGGTCCCTCTTCTCAGAGGAGTCACTGCAGCCCCATTGATTGCACTCCCGGCTGTGGACGGTAAGTTGTCATGCCCCCTACCTACTTGAACCTACAAGCCTGACCTATTCTCCGCCCAAGAAAGACCGATTTTAGATGTCCCACAATCTTCACATGCGGAGGCATGGTATGCGGAGGCTACATCCACAGACAGACCTGGGTCGACAAGCTCCGAGACCTGGAGCTTTGCGGGAACCCCAGACTCTCACTCTGCCCAGACTTCCCCAAAGCCCGAGGCATCAGAAGTTCAGGCCGAAGGAAGGTATCAAGACTTTTGGGACTCCCTTCTCGAGAGAAGAGCCACACCGGAAGCTCCTCGTGAGTGAATCCCGTGGATTGGGAGAAGGATCCCTAGAAGGGATATACGGGCACTGGCCTTCGACTTTGGGTTTCGTGGCGAAACATTTTCCTTGAACGTGACCACTCGCTTTTTACCTACGAACTACCTGTCATAATCTATGGAAACTATTCAAATCTAAGATATGCGACCCTAGTTAGGAGCCTTTCATAAGAGAATTTGCCGGGGTTATGAAGCTACGCCTCGTGATGAGGCTATGAACCTTGTGGAAGTTGACAATTCACTTTTTACACTCCACCGGAGCCTCACGTGGCTCTTTTTGGGACATGCAGCGAGCTCACATGTTTGAGATCAATCAAAGAGTGGCGGAATACGTCAAACCGCCATCAAAGTTTCTGCCTGACGTACCTGTTGGTTGGTCCCAACGCGTTTCTCCTAACAAGGCTTTCTAGGCTTGCATGAGGCCATCGCGTTTATCCGTTGGAGGCCGAGCAGTGCAGTAGTAATGATTCATTAAACGTCCTATAATATCTTGCTTCCCCCCCTCCCCTCCTTTGAACCATCCCCGCTCTTCTTACCCTCAACGACAGCAAAGATGCCCTTTGCCGACATAGCACCAGATCTTGGGATCGCCGACTCTCTTACCAATGGCATCTCTGGTGACGATTTCGGGATGGAAGATGATGAGACTTACTTCCGCCCGTGTTGGGGTTCCGACGATTCAGTCAAAGGCTCGGACGATGAGGTCGTGGAGAATCGACCACATCGCTCGTCAGTCACTCTATTCTCCGATCCCTCTTGGTAGCCCAGACTGACCACATCTCCAGACCGTATGCGAGCGATATAGTCGCCCTCCGATTCAGCCCCAGCCAAACCCTTCGCATCCCTCGTCAGTTCTTGGACAAAACCCCACTTGCAACTCGCCTCGAGCGATGCGGATCGATCAACCAGATTGATCTAGGATCTATCCAGTTCGACGCCGGTCACGTCATTGCGAACTTTCTCGTGACGGGAAAATATCAATGCCTCGAACCGTGGGGAACTACTGCTGCTGGAAAGTACTCCTCCGAGTTTAGGACTGCCCTTCGTGTGTACATGGCTGCAGACTCTCTTGGCTTGACGGAGCTCTTTTATCTTGCACAAGAAGAAGCCAGGAAAGCTGGAGACAAGTTGAGTTTCCCCCAAATTGTCGACAACGTCCATTTTCTGGACCCCTTCCATGCACACTTTCCATGGATCGGCGAGTACGTCGAATCTCGCATGATCTCCTTTTGGGAGACCACCACAGATGAAGAGGCAACCAAGATGACGTCCGACGTCCTGGGTCCCTCCAACCTCCACAAAATACTCATTGGTGGTCTCTTAAAGCTGAAGGAATATTATGGGTCGCCGAAAGAGGATGATACAGTCATCAGACAGCTGGAAGGAGAAATACAAGAACGCAGGGCCATGTTGCGCGCCGTGAGGATGAGAACAGAGATCGCACATGAAGAGCTTTCAAGGCCTGAAGAAGAGATCCAGCAGAAGGCGGACTTGGCAAGATATCTGGGGGAGGATGGAGACGTGAAGAGGGACCTGGACTTGACACAGAAGAAATTGGACCTGCGAAAGATGAAAGCCGAGAAATTATATTCAAGCGGGCCGCGCAAAGAGCAGGATCAACGACACCTTGAGAAGCCTGAGGTCACCACTATTCACGAAACACCAGCTCTGACCTCCAAAAAAATCCTGGAAGGGGTCGAGCAGAAAGCTGTCTTGGAACAATCGGAACTGACAATCCTCGAGTTCAAACGTTACGAGACGCGGGTGGTCCCCTTGGCGTTTTCCTCCGCTGAACGGAACCGACTGAGCCTCCTTGAACAAAAGAAAGACACGAGAGCCGAGGTCTTGAACGCGAAGAGAGATTGGGATCGGATTGATCTTCAACAAGAAAAGTTGGACACAGCTTGGAAGGATGCTTTACACAAGGGTAAGTTATTTCACGTCAAAGCACGATGCCAAGTTCACTGCTGATCACTTTTGTTTCTGGATATCTAGAAGGAATCCTTAATGAGCCTTGGCGTGCACGTTCCTCAAACTTGACAAAGGTCATTCTCTACCGGGCCCTACGGAAGAAGTATGACGACGAGAAACTCCCTGCACTGGCGCGAAGGAAAGCTGCGGTGGAACGATATCAATCTTCGACCCCTGATCCCGAAAACTCCTCCCAAGAGGAGATTGAGGACAGTTCTTGTTCTACGTCTGCTGGCCAGTGGACTCCCGAGTCGGGAAGCGGATGGAGCACTCCTGGATTGTGTTTCGATCCGGAGTCACATTTGAAAGCTGGAGGTAAATGGGCCATCTGTGACCCATGCAGAAGACTTGTGATTGAGACGATGCACGACTTGGTTGTTATGCCGAACTTGAAGGTATCTGAGGACTAGTGGAGAGTTGGTGGTGCAGTCCATGTATCTTTGTTTGATATTTTCGGCTCAGCTTCGACTTCTATTTGACTCTGAATTACCTATTATATACTTTTGTCACTATAGTGGGTACCTAGAAAGTGATCAATCCCTTGAAAAACTGTTTCAACTCACGCCTTGGGATATCCATGTGACTATCATAACTTGTTCCATGTGTAACTTGCAAGCACCAACCCAAGGACGGATATTGGCCTTTGGAGTTGCGCAAAGGGAATGACAATTAAAACAATGAGTTTTAGAGAATATAGAATACTATCAAATTTTTGATATTATTATTAACCATACGGATTGAATTAAGATGAACAAGGCCCTTAGCTTGAGCGATAACCTCGGGTGTTTCCCCTCTTCTCCACCTCCTCAACTGAGGGGCTCACAAAGTCCCGCTCTCATCATCTCATCACCTTTTACAACCTGGACGTGATACAAAGGTTTGAAATTATCAGTCATCAGCCAATCCCATACCTCGATATGGCAGAGCCGGAGCAGCAAACCATTGCCCTCATTGGTCTTGGCACCATCGGTCTCTCGTTCGCCGCCTTGCATCTCCGATATTCCAACGCCAATTTACGACTATATGACGTACGAGACGACCTCGAGCATCACATCTCTACTCTTCTACCAGTATATCTTGAATCAGTGAAGAAAGAAGCGGCAGAAACCCTTTCTGTTGAGCAACTCATATCCACCGGACGACTATCCATATGCTCGTCTATCGAAGAGGCATGCTCAAACGCAACCATTGTTCAAGAGCAAGGCCCGGATAAGATCGAATTCAAACAGTCAAACTGGGCTAGCGTTATCAAATATGCGCCAGCAAACGCACACTTATGGAGTTCAACATCTGGCATCTGCGCTTCCAAGCAGGTTGAGCATCTTGAGGACAAGTCCAGGGTTCTAGTGGTTCATCCTTTCAATCCTGTAAGCGCTATCGAGTCGGAATGATTATAAATCGGATATTGACATGATACAAGCCGCATATCATGCCATTGATCGAGGTGGTGCCGTCTCCCCACACCACACCCGAGAGAACCCAGTTTGCCATAGACTACTTTAACAATCTCGGCTCAGGCCATCGTCCCGTCAAGATCAACAAAGAAACCCAAGGCTTTGTAGGAAACCGTCTAGCATTCGCCCTCTTCCGCGAAGCCTGCCACCTCGTCGCAAACGACGTAGTCTCAGTCAAAGATCTAGACACCATAATGGAAAACAGCCTAGCACCAAGATGGGCAGTGGCCGGCCCATTCAAGACATACAACAGCGCCGGGGGAACTGGCGGTATAGGTGCTTTTATGCATCACTTGGCTGGAACTATGGAGGATTGCTGGGACGATGTCGGGGATGTAACCTTTAAGGGAACGTCTGCCGGGGCCGAGGCTCCACGTCCGAGTATCTCGGCAGAGGGTGAGGACTGGACGGAAAAGGTTTCTAGGCAAACGGAAGAAGCGTATGGAAGACCTACTGCGGATTCTTTGGCGGAGAGGGATCGGAATTTGCAGAAGATCATCCAAGCTCAGCCAAACCAGAGATAGTACAGCACCCCCCTTAAGCTAGTTATCATCTTTCCACTTTTTATAAATCAAGTCCTGAAATCACCAAACACTGATAATGATCGGACATACAATTACACCGCTCCAGCCCACTCCCATCGTCTCCACGAAGCTATTCCCCCTCGCGCTTAGAAATACAACCGCAAAATCAGCCGTGTTGCTACTGATATATGTTTCATCCCAGCATGGACCCTCCCCGGATCCGGTCTAGCCTCCGTGGAAACCGCGCGAGACTCGGACGAAAAACCGGCCGAACCCTCGATTTGTCAGGTACACATTCTTGGGCCGAGGCTCGTGCGATGAATTTTCGATGAAAGAGTGGGCTAACTAGGCGCAGATCTAGTAGACCGCTGCGACGACTTGGAGGTTTACCGTGTTTATGTTGCATTGTCGTGGAGACTAGAGTGCAGGGGTTTTCAGATGTTCGTATAAAAGGTGCCTGGAGTAATAATCAGTTTGCGGTATAGAACCAAAGGAGTTCTGAATATTTACCTCATTCACCCAATATTAGAAAACTCATAATGGCTGCACCAAGACACGGGTCACCAGGTGTTGATCCTGCACCGCTCTTCGAGCCTCTAACCTATTCTCCCTCTGGGCGCACGGCACCAAACCGTTTCCTCAAAGCTGCCACATCTGAGCGACTAGCCTCGTGGGATCCCAAGGATGAATCAGCTCGAGGAATTCCCTCGAAGCAGCTCATCAACCTTTATAGAAGCTGGGGCGCTGGAGGATGGGGTCAGATACTCACGGGTAACATCGCTATCGACGCCGTGCATCTCGAAGCAGCCGGTAATACCATAATCAAGGCAAGCGACCCTTTCGAGGGTCCCCGATTTGAAGCCTTCAAGGAGCTAGCAGCTGCTGGAAAGGAAAATGGCAGCCTTTTGATCGGCCAAGTCACTCATGCAGGTCGTCAAGTTGAATCCTGGATTCAACCCAACCCCATCAGCGCTTCTGCAGTTCCTCTAAAGCAGTCTGCCACGGGCCGTACCTATGGTGAAGCACGAGAAGCTACCAAGGAAGATATCGCCGCCATCATTGAGGGATTCGCTCACGCTGCCGAGTATTTGGAAAAGGCCGGCTTCGACGGCTTGGAACTCCATGGTGCTCATGGATATCTCATCGCTCAATTCCTCAGCCCTCGCACTAACAAGCGTACCGACGAGTACGGAGGCAACCTCGAAAACCGCTCACGAATCGTCTTTGAGATTGCCAACGAGATCCGAAAACGCGTGAGCTCCAAGTTCATGCTCGGCATCAAGATCAACTCAGTCGAGTACCAACCAGAAGGCATCACACTCGATGACGCAAAGGAATTCAGTATTGCCTTGGAAAATGCTCATTTTGACTTTATTGAGATTTCTGGAGGAAACTATGAGAAGCTAGCTTTCAAGCACGTCAAGGAGGAGAACAAGAAGCGAGAGAATTACTTCCTCACTCAGGCAGAGGAGATTATCAAGTCCCTCCAGGGAGAAACAAGAATCTTTTCAACAGGCGGATTCAAGACGACCGCAGGTCTAGTCAACTCCCTCGCCACCCTCGATGGTGTCGGTATAGGGCGTGCGGCTTGCCAGGATCCTGGACTTCCCAACGCGATTAAGAACGAGGGCGCAACTGGAGTTCTGAAGCAAGCGTTTGATGAAGGAAGTATGCATGCGATGGCTCTATTCTCGACCCTCATCAACCAGATTGCAAACGGTTTGCAGCCAGCCGACTTTTCGGTTCAAGAGAATATCGACGAAGCGTTGGAAAAGGCGAAACAGCATATGCAGCGAGTCGCGGAGGACAGGGATCATTATGTGGTCTAGATTAACGGCTATAATCAGGAGTATATGACATAGAGGAAACCACTTTTTCGAACATCCATTGGTTGCGATTGTACAGATAATCTGACAACCGCAGAACATAGAGATCAAGGACTAAAAAATACAACTACCGAACCTTAAGGTCTTGGCCTACTGGCATTTGAAACAACTCCTGCTAACCTGGTGGTTAAAACGCGTTACGATTCGCCGTGACCATCAGTGTGCTTACTCTGCAGGTCCAGGGCCGTTTCGTTTCAGCTAAAGGATCAGCCTATGAATAGCTTTGGTGTGGATCTTTCGATGCTTATGCCAAGCGATCACGGTAATTACGTTTATTGCCAAATCAGGACTTTCTCTGCGCAGCTGCAGTAATAAAGATTAAAGGACGAATGCAGGCAGATTGAGATGCCCCTTGAGCCCTGTTTTCCATCCATTTACAGTTTGCAAGCTTGCATCTCCGCGCTTTATCATACCCCTTTGGGAAATTATCTATTTCTTTGCCCTATATCTTGTCCTCTGAGTTGTCAGTTACAACCAAGCGTGCTGCAGCATGACGCGTTGGCCGGATCCGCCCACAATCTTACATGACATCCATTCTAGGACCTATCGTCCGCTGGTCAAGACAGCAATTACTGTGGTTGTTCACATATTAAACGGCTTCCTTCCCAGAGTCGGAGCAACCACCAGCAAGTTCAGCCGATATTCCTGCTGTTGACATCAACATGGAACACTTGCGGGCATTCCCAACAATGGCCATGATGGGTTTGCTCATTTATTTGTCACTGTTCATCACCGCTGTCGCTGCGGCCTCAATCGATACTTGCCCAGGATACAGCGCGAGTAACGTCGAGGAGACGACCAATGGTCTCACCGCCGATTTGACTTTGCTTGGTGAGCCGTGCAATGTCTATGGCATAGACGCGCCCGAGTTGAAGCTTGTCGTTGAGTACCAGACAGGTGAGTTTTAATAACTAGCAGCGTTCTTACGTGGCGAGGCTCATTGCAAAACAGACAAACGACTACATGTAAAGATCTACGATGCGGGAGAAAAGGTCTATCAAATCCCCGAATCCATCATCCCTCGACCCTCAAAGAGCAGCAACAAGATTGAAAAATCCGACATCGTCTTTGATCTCCAAGAGAAACCTTTTTCCTTCACAGTGTCTCGGCGCGACTCAAAGGAGGTCTTGTTCGATACAAGCGCGGCAAACTTGATCTTTGAGTCTCAATATTTGAGATTGCGAACAAATCTCCCCAACGACCCAAACATCTATGGCCTCGGCGAACACTCCGACTCCTTCAGGCTTCCCACTGATTCCTCCTATCGAAGAACTCTGTGGAACCGAGAGGCTATCCTGATTCCGGAAAACACGAACCTTTATGGAAGCCACCCCACGTATCTCGAGCACCGGGAGTCAGGTACCCATGGTGTCTTGTTCATGAACTCGAACGGCATGGATGTTGACCTCAACGTAACGGCTGAGGGCGATCACTTCCTCGAGTACAACACAATCGGAGGAATTCTTGACTTTTACTTCTTTGCTGGTCCCACTCCGACAGAAGTCAGCAAGCAGCATGCTGAGGCCATTGGTCTAGCGGCGATGATGCCGTACTGGTCTTTGGGTTTTCACCAAGCCAAGTATGGATATTGGGACGTCTACACGCTAGCAGAAGTCGTGGCGAACTACTCGACAGCCAATATCCCTCTCGAGGTTTTGTGGGCTGACATTGACTACATGGACTTGCGCAAGGATTTTACCACAGATCCTGAGCTCTTCCCGATGGACAAGATGCGAGAACTCGTCGATACTCTACACAGTCGACAGCAAGAATTCGTCATGATGTTGGATCCTGGAATCAGCACCGACAGCAGCTACGAGTCTTTCCAGCGAGGTGACAAAGCAGGTGCCTTTCTCAAAGCTGCCGATGGTTCAAACTATCGAGGTGTTCAATGGGCGGGCGAAGTTGTCTGGCCAGACTACCACTCTCAAGAGGGCCACGACTGGTGGGTTGACGAGATGGAGAGGTTCTTTAACCCAGAGACGGGTCTTGACATTGACGGTGTCTGGAATGACATGAATGAGGCGTCAAACTTTTGTGCCGATCTTAACTGCGATCCTGCACAGCTTGCAAAGGATACGAACACGCCCCCCCAGCCTCCAGAGTCTCGACCAAACACAGGAAGGCCGATCCCAGGCTTCCCAGACAGTTTTCAACCGGACGGGACCTTGGCGAAGCGTCAGGATGCAAGCAGCGAATGGGACACGGCCCTTGCGGATAGAGACCTATTCAACCCACCATACTCTATCCAGAACGCAATGGGTAACCTCAGCGTCAAGACCATCTACACCAACATCAGCAACCACGACGGCACCGTGCAGTACGACACACACAACCTCTACGGATTGAACATGATAAAGGCAACCTATGACGGCATGATCAAGAGGAAACCAAACAAGAGACCCTTTGTCTTGACTCGATCAACCTTTTTACACTCGAGTGCATGGTCTGCACACTGGTTCGGCGACAACGAATCTTCCTGGGCTCACTACCGCACCTCGATAGCACAGATGCTTGGCTTCACTGCTGTGCACAATTACCCGATGGTGGGATCAGACGTTTGCGGGTTCAACGGGAAAGCTGGGGAGAATATGTGCTCGCGTTGGGCTTTGCTTGGAGCTTTCATGCCATTCTTCCGAAACCACGCTGACATTGCTGCCCCGAACCAAGAGTTTTACCTCTGGGAGTCTGTCATCAAGGCGGCTCAAAAGGCTATCGACGCTCGGTACAGATTGTTGGATTACATCTATACAGCGCTGCATTATGCCAGTTCTGCGGGTGTACCCAGTGTCAACCCGCTATTCTTCATTTATCCCTCCGACAGCAACACGTTTGGCATCGACAGGCAGTTCTTCTTGGGAGACTCTCTGCTGGTATCCCCCGTTGTCGATGATGATTCTCAGTCTGTCACTTTGTACCTACCAGACGATCTCTTTTACGACTTTTGGACTTACAAGTCCGTCCGTGGTGAGGGAAAGTCCATCACCTTGGACAACGTCGGATTTGACGAGATTCCCGTATACATCCGAGGTGGAAGCATCATACCACTGAGGAAAGAGTCCGCCAACACGACTGCAGAGCTTCGGGAAAAGAACTTCAACCTCGTCGTTGCTCAAGATGGAAGTGGCTATGCTGAAGGATCGTTGTATCTCGACGACGGTGAGAGTATAGAAGGCAAGTCATCAGAGATCAAGTTTGTGTGGGAAAACAACATTCTCACCGCCAATGGCACCTTTGGATACCAATCTGGTCTGGATGTCGAGAGCATTACCATTCTATCAGAGAAGGGCAATAGCACGATATCTGTGAAGAAGAGTCTGGATGGACCTTTCCAAGTGCAGAACAAGACTATAAGGAGATGTCGACCAGCCTAGTGGTCTATTGTAGACCAGCAGGGCTCACTGTCCTAGGGGGTGACGCAAGTTTGTAATGATACTTTATTTTTATTCCACCTTACTCCTATATTTATCCTTAAATGTGCAAAAAAAGACATAAGAGATGCATTACCTCATTAAAGGTGTGAAAACCACACTTTGACCTTGTCCATGGATACCTTGCTAGCAAACTGAACCAAATTCCCCAATATCTATTGCTCATAGAACCTCACAGCAAATTCGAAATGTCCCCAAGTAACCAGGATCAAACCCATGCATCGACGGAACGCTTTTACCATCCTACATCTCAGTCTACCTAAGACCTCAAAGCAGGCGGAGTCGGAGGCGTCGGAGCCTTTGCCAAAAGCCTAGTACTCTCACTCGTCTTAGGCGGCCTCTTATTCTTAAACTTTGCCGCAGCCCTCTTATCACTATAACAAATAAACACCATAGTCAAAGTGCACGCAGCACCCAGAAAGCCAAAAATGCTGGCGATGATGATGCCAGCCGTGCCGACCTCGTTGTGCAGCTTCATGCAAACATCATTCCCAGAGTCAGGATGGGTCGTGCACAACATGCCTGGGGCGCAGGCACTTGATGTTATGTTTGCGTCGACGCAGCCGTGGGTTTCTATTTGGCCGTTGCGTGTTCGGGTTGAGCAGACTGTTGTACTCTCGACGGTTGTGCTGAAGCAGGATGCGCCAATCTTTTCGCTGGAATATGTAGAGTATGTAACTTGGTCGCTGCTGATGTACGACGTCTCTGTCATGCTCGATGATGGTTCGGTCGTTGCCGAATCTTCAGACTCTGTTTCTGTCGGGAGAGTCTGTGTTGGCAACGTTGGAGATGGTACGGTTGTGGTCGGCTGCTCAACCGTCGACTCCTCCTTGGTCTCTTCTTTTTGTGTCGTCTCGGCCTTTGTCTCCTTCACCTCTGTAGTTTTTTCGGCTTCGGTCGACTTCTCTTCTTGGGTCGTTTCGGCGGCTTTCGTATCAGCATCCTTTGTCTCTGCATCTTTTGTCTCGGCAGCGTCTTTCGTGTCGGCGGCTTCTGATTCCTTGGAATCGTCGTTTTCGTCTTCTGTCGCTTGGGCGGCGGCGGCGTTGGTGGTAGCGTCGGCCCGTCGAACCCACTGTCGCCAGCGCTTGACTAGCCCATGGTCGCGTGCGTCGTCGTCATTCAAGCCGGGGGAAGAGTGCAGGCAAACGTCGTCATCCCAAAGGGCGCTGACTCCTCTCGGTTCGTGGATTTTGTTGGAATCATGGCAGTCGATTGAATCGGTGTCGTAGCGTTCAAGGTATTCCCCTCGGGCATCAGCGAGAGCATTTGCCCAAGCGAGCAGTGCTAGCGTAGGAAGAAGCCGCATATTTGGAGGGGGGTGATGAATGATCTGATCAGTAAAGACTGTCGGACTCTGTCGGGGACGGCATTTGATATAGGTAGTGAAAGATCAACAGCAGCAAGCCATTCACCCAAGGTCAATAAACGACATCAAAAAGATTATTATGATCTTCACGACATGTCATGGGAATGTCTGTTTTTACTGCTTTGTCAAAGCTGCTATAAAAAGATTTCCACCTCCGCGTCTCGTGTCCCCTTGCGTGTTCCCTGCATGCGAGAGGGGCCACTGAGAGCCACGGGCGTAGCTTAGTCACGCTCGTGGTATTTTTAACTGGCGATTAATCAGGCAAAATAACCTGATGATCGCAGCTGGGTACGAGGGCATTCGTCATCCGGTTCTGCGGGAGGTCGTATTCACAGGCTGTGCGGGCCTAATCTATTCCGTTGTCTTTGCTGTTGAAAAGGCGGGTGTCCAAATCTGTTGCGGCAGTCAGAATTCCAGGACCTTGGCATTCACGGCATCTAAACACCCCTGGAAGTCAACGGAAAATCGTCTATTCCTTTTTCAGGTCGAAAGACCGAGGCCCTCTGGGGTGGAGCGACAGCCCCTCATTCAGCGCTATTGTCTACAGGGTAGTAGAAGAGATAAAATGCGATTGCTTTGAAGCTGAAGACCCTCTTCTTTGCCACAGCATCTCCTGTAGCTGGCAATGTATCACCTCGCAGGCATGACTATCGACACGGCCGAGATGTTAATAGACCACTCCTGTTCTTTGCTGCTCAGCGTCTCGCTTCAATAAGGCTAGAATGCAGCATGCATGTGGATCGAGAACATCAAGTAACTAATCCAACCAGCCGCCACAAATACTTACGTTGGATCGATCGTCTAGACCGTGACAATGGCCTATATAGAAAACGGATTTTCACACTGTTTATAGAAGATTAGATGCCCTCCAGTTCCATTCTCTATTCATTTCATCTTTGGCCTCCCTTTTAAGCCGATAGAAATGGTGAGAATTGAGAACAGTATCCTCTTTATCGCGAGGGTTTTCGATAAACTTTCGTCTCCAATCAAGCAATTGCTCAAACACCCAAGTGACAAGGCGAATGATAATAAACGCACTCGTTTTATCCTGGACAATAACTTCTTCTCCCATGTGCAGACCTACATCAAGACTAGCAAAGAGTCCCCCGATGACGAGCGTATCTTCAAGATGGTGCATCCACCCACCTACCTACTTCAAGGCCTGGCTCCAGGAGGGTGTAGAAATATAGTGAGAATGACCCCCGTGATCAAGATATCGCTGGCTGATTCTGTTCACTTAGAAAATGTGGCGGGGAATCACTGCAGTCGGCCAGCATTGCAAGCTCATTCTCAACGAAGGCATCAATCCCATTGTCGGCTTCTGTCAGTTGCCTTGCACTACTCTCGTTTTGAACTCCAAGATAACAGCCGCGAGACATCCAGGAGGTTGGCCTCTGTTCTCAAAGCGATTGGGAGTGTATGCGATACTTCATCTGGTTCCGCACACTCGCTGAACACGGTGGCCAATCTTGCGTTATCTGGTTCGCTGCCACCGCTCTGCAGGATGAGGTGATTCTACAGGCCCTAGATGAGCCTTTAAGTAGCCTCGTGCCTAAGGATATAGACACTGGAGATTGGGAGAAGCAGAATGCCCTGCAAATCATACGTAAGTCCGACGATTCTGAACACGATTTTTCCCTAATGCTAATAAAAATGCCGTTTTAGAAAGAATCGCTCCACTAACTTCAAGCAACAAGGCTGTCCACGCTCATATCAGTGCTATGAGGAGGGCCCCCACTAACCATGGCTGGTAACCCTTCCATCACTAGTGCCGCTTGACTTTCTAATCTGTCACCTCATAGAAACACTTGTAATGATGGGCACAACTGCCGAAACCATGGCCAAGGCTGTCTCACTTCTCAGCGACCAGGCCCGCCAAGAGCGTGCAGGCTACGGTGTTGGGACAAAGCTGAAGAAGGCTGCCGGGACTTGCAAGCAGGCTTATGTCCCCCATGCGGGCCTGAGAGTGCTGGAACTAACGATTGAAACCCCATGTTATTGAGCTTGCACGGGAGTTTGCCAAGCAGGCTACCCGATCTTGAGGACTGATCTATGGGCTTGAACAAATCACTGACCAACGTATATAAGACAATCTCTGCGCCGAACCGAGTAACGCAGAAGTGAAACCAGCCATTGATGACTCTTCAGGTAGGACGCCTGCTTGGCTAAGTGTTGATAAGAACTGTGTTCTTGTCTGCTCGCTTGATGGGGATTTGAAGATGGGAGGTGGCTAGGATTTTAATCGTTGTTTAAAAGCTTGGGGTTATTGCTGTAAATGTAACGTTGATTGGACAATTGTTTAGCTGAACGCATAGTAATGATCTATGCGCAATGCTGATGCCCGCTTACGACGGAACCTTTGAGATAAGCTGACAGCATCGGAGGCCTCGAGACTAGTCGGCAGCCCCGTCACTAACAGTTTAGCTTGATGAAAGAAAGATACCAACGCAGGATGGCTGGTGGAGTATATATATCGAGGAATTTCCGGTGCAGGAGTTAACTGGTCTTGGGCTCAAACACATCACCTACATCGCCATCTTCAACAACCTATCACCACATTCACTACCAACGATATCCTCTTTTTGGAGGCGTCACCAATATCCACACCAAAAGAAAATTCACAATTGCAACATGTCTAGCAACGAAACATCAGTCAACCTCAAAGCCTACAGCATCAATGGCTACGATGCACCAGACCGCTGCGAAAAGTGCGAAGTCTCACTCCCCGACAAGGACGCCCGTCGTCAGCACGTGACCGAGACACGCCACCGGGCTTGTCCATTCTGCGAAAAATACGTGCCTGTTGGTGGATTCTACGTTCACTGCGATATTGTGCACCCGCAGGAGCACTGGAATGATCACCAGGTTGCGTACCAGGATAAATTCGATAGGCAGCAGGCCCCGTCGTGGTTGGGAGTTAAGGAGTGAGGTCGATTGTAAGGGAAGGGGTCACATTTAGCGATAAGATAGGGGTGATGTGGCGTTTGAAGAAAGAAGGGAAGAAAGATGAGAAGGGTGAATGCGGCATTTGAAACATTGTTGGCGTCTGTGGAGCGGGAGCGTGGTTTGTGGGCTGAATGAATGACAACAAGATCTGGATCTGTTATCTCTTGAACCCTGTCCTTGTGCCCTTGCCTCCGAATACGCTGACCAAGGAAACGGTGAACCCAAGGTCAAGCGATGCCCAAGTCGTTATCCCATGAACTTGCGCTCAAATCGAGGCCCATCTATGTCTGGGGACATCCATTAACCTTCCCCGATAAGCTTATTCCGCCAACGGCTTCATCCCCGTACAATCACCACATTCTTTACCGCTCCATGTATCTCTCAAACGTTGGCGCAGGCAGCTAAAGACGCCCGCTCCCGCATCCATCCACTCACAGCATGGCAGTGAGTTCAGCTGGCAGGGGTAAAGACGCTGCCAAGACATGTCTACCGACGCGCGCTGAAATTTAAGGGTCTGAATTGTTTCTCTGACCCCTTCAAGATCGTCGGAAACGAGGGTTTTGAGTGGTTGTTGGAAGCGAGGATCGTGGGGATTTCGTTTTCCGCGGCGCCTGGGTGTGACGAGGATGTCTGGGAGAAGTCAGCCCATTGTCTGCCTTGCAGCTATCAGCCACAGGGCATGGACCCTGTTGGATGAAAGATATTGTACAAATAGATGGGCCGAGAGAATTTTCGTAAATTATTCGGATGTTTTGCTTTCCTTGTCTACTTGCAATCAGTACTAGCAAACACTCGACACAATGAAGAGCGTTGCATATCTTGGCGTGATAAATCTCGGTACTTGCTCCCTCTCCCTCCCCCACCTTTGCCATCTTTGTCTAGATACTAACCAAGGATCTTATGCAGGCATCTTTGCCCTCTCCATCTGTGTCCTCGCGGGCTGCAGAAGCAACATGGAGAAAAACTACCCCATCATCAACTGGCCTCAGTCCACGATAGAGCTCATCTGGGGAACAGAGTGCACCAATGCCACAGCTGATTACATGCCTGACCTATACAAGCTTGGCACATCTGGTAAGAAGCACTTCCAAGTTCAATGAGGCATGCCTGACATTGTTGTAGGAATATGCAGAGTTGTGGATGGCAAGACCTCCTGCAAGTCGAAATTCCCACCATCTCTCAACCTAGCTCGAGCTATTCTCGAAGACCTCGAAGAAGCAGAGTCATCCGACATAATCAAAGAGTGTCGAAAAACAATCGACAAACCAATCAACCATCGCACAGCCGAAAAACTAGGCATCGCAATGGTCTCATTCATCATCGCCTCCATCTTTCTCAACATCATCTCCGTCGTCGTAGCAGCAGCTGACGACTCAGCCTTTGGCATTCCAGCAACGAGTGTCCTCGTGATAGACGCGTTATTCATCTTTACGTCACTTATAATGTGCATCGCCATGATGAACTTTGAAGGTGGTGGTTATCTCAAGAATGTCAGTGGGAGGGACTTTTCGGATAGGGAGATGATTGGTGTTGCTATTTGGATGTTGTTTGCAATGTTGATTGCTCGTGTTCTTTCTAACCCTTGGTTACTTGTGGGCGCTCTCATGATTATTCTACCTATAGTACTCGTCTTTGTTCTTTTCTTGGTCCGGACGAGGGGATTCTTTGCTGTCGTTCGAGCTGCAGTCGCAGAGGGGTGATGCATTAAAAGCACAGTCAGAGTTAGATACAGAACGAATAAAAATCTTAAACTATGACGAATTCTCTTTCTGGCTGTTGGAAAAAGTCAACAACACCAGGTTCTTCCTCCTTATAGGGATCATGTCCATAAAAAACGCCTATTCTCCTGAAATTTCCAGAATCGTCATCTTCCATGAGTACCAACCCCACAGCGTCAGGTTTCCACTTATAGAGACAAAGACAGTATACCAATCCGTCCCCTTTCAAGTTCTCTTCGGTGACAATGTTCTTGTCATCAAGCCAGATAGTTGCCACCTTCTTTGGAGAAGAGCTGCCAGACCTAGAGCAGGCATCATACAAGTCATCCTCGTCATCTTTGTGAAGATATGCAGATGTTGTCGGTCCGCTGATAACCAGTCTTCCTTCACTGACCATCCCGAAAGGATCGTCTGTGGCCAGTTTCGTCGTGCAGTCTATAATCCGGGCACGATAGTTTTCCTCGCGAAACTCAAAAGTGAAAGCCCACATTGTGTTGCAGTCGATTGATGCCCATGACCAAGACGGGGCCCTCTCTCGATGGACACAAATGTCAACATTGGGAGTTACAAGTAAGAAGAAATCCCGTTCGCGCCTCCATAGAAGCCCCGGCAGTAGATACTTTCTCCACAATCCAGCAAGATACTCCCCTCCATCGCCCTTTGTGAGAACATCCCATTGTCGCGCCACACCTGCGATGGCTGGAAGCTTGTCTCTTGGGTTTGTCAAGTTCCGACAGCTATACGCCATGAGAATCAGGAACCAATGACCGGGTTGGGCAGACTCCTCCTCGAGAGGGAGCCTGTATTTAAGAATCTTGTGGCCTATCGGGTTTCGAATTGACGGACGAAAGCCCGACTTTTCCCGTTCTGACTCGCTCGTACAGTAAAAGAATGGACCATTTGCTCCAAAGACCAATAACCGAGAGGAGAGTAACCATTCCTGGTGTGACCATCCGCGCGCATTGATAGGCAAGTCCTTGAACTCCACATCCGGTAAGAGCATAGAAACTTGGGCGGTTACCTTCTCGTTTTGTTGTTGTCCATTTTCTTCTTGTACGTATGGAAGATGGAACCCTGTTCGTGGTTCGAAGAGGCCGCCGCCAGAGTCTCGAGCGCTGCCAGCGACGATGGTGAAGTAAGCGTTTCCATATACGCTGTTCATTGTTGCTGATTCCCGCTCCCAGTCTTCACGGGCCTGCTTGGAATCGCCCTGCAAGATACAGAGGGCATCTATCCATAAATAGTTGCAACCGAGGTCTCTTGTAACCTGCACAGCATCTTGCAGTGTTGGGGGCATTTCCTCGATCGAGAACCCTTCGCATAGGTCTTTGTAAGAGGCTGGTGTTGTTGTGAAGCTGGGGTAGGTGCCCCAACAGTACGACAACGCAGCATACCTTACTCTTCCTCCTGGGCTTCTCAATTTCTTGATCTTTTGATTGTTGGCTGATGTGATGAGCCGTATTTTACCATCAGAATGACTGACATCCAAGAGCCTAGTTGGAAGTCTTTCAGAGACCATCTTGCCACAAGGGTGATTCTGAGCACAGTCTTCCACACAATCCTTGTATGTCTGTATGTCCCACTCATGACGACGGTATGCTACTATTATTCATTAGTTACCGAGTTCATTTATGATGTTACATATCGTGAAGCTTACAGGGAGAGTAGTCGACCTCAAGTTTGCGTGATATTATGGATCCGGCCTGGCAGATCAGTCCGTCCTGATCATGCACCAGAGTGATCGTTTCGTCCGCCAAACTTGCATCTTCGGCTACCTTTTTTCTTTTCGGATTTGTCCCTCTTTTGGGAAGCTTTCTATTGTCTGGTCTCGAATCCAAGCTGAAGAGAAGCATTGAACAGATGTAACAACCTGATTCTGAGGATTTCTTAGCCTGTTTGATCGTTCCCATGGTTAAAGTCCATGGTTCCTGAGAACGGGGAATAGTCGTCTTGGAACATGTTGAACAGAGATTCTCTTGACCGAGTTAGTTAGCATAGATGGAAATGAGACATACGATCAGTTTTGTCGATTTCTTACTAGGTGGAGCCATGGTATGATTGCCTTGCTGTAGGTCTTGGACAGACATGTGGCTTGAATGGTACGTAGTGAGACTTGTTGAAGCTGATTGGTGCGCAGGCCGTGAGCCTGATACAACACTCAGTCCAAGGATGGGCAACGCATAGAAACTTGGGGAGTGTGGGAGTTGAAATTGGGAACTTGGCGAAGAGGGGTAAGATTGGGCACCAATGAGAAGAACATTGAGTGATTAGGCATCAGTCTCGTCCAGAACCAAAGGCGTTGAAAGGAATCAAGCTGCCACCCTCACAACTAGGGTATACCATGGCACTAGAATTTGGGATAAAACAGGGCTCAATGTAATACTCATAAATTCCATTCTTCTACCTCATTGTCATAGTTCACTCTACCCACATCCTCTCACACTTGCTACTGTCAAATGCCTCCCCAGACATGATACCATGAACATACGTCTCACCAACGACCTTCCACCTACTCCCAGACGGCCTAAAAGCCATTGGAGCTTTACATCCATTAACCAGAAAGATCTTATCCCCGGATTGAAGCTTGGGAGATCCCAAACCAACGTATCCCTTTGACGTCCTGAACATAGCTCTTCCCCATCCAGCATTCGCGTCAAACAGCCAAGACGGATCGGTGGTGTAGATCCTCACTGTAGCTCCTATAGAAAGAAGTGTGTCCCATATAGTGAGAATGGCAGCTCCAACTTGATTCCCAAACAATCGCTTAGGAAGGAGGCTTGTCAGCCTGACGACACGGTTGTCAAAGGCATCAAACGCTTCGTTCTCCTTTTCCACACGAACAGGATTGTATAAATCGAACCACTTCATAGTCCGCCAAAACATTTCCCGTCGAGGCTGTCCTGTGGGTTCATAAACACCCGGAGAATCAAGCTGAGAGACTTCACGCCATGTGAGGTACGCTCGAAATGTTTGTGTCCAAGCCCACTCATCAGCGTCTGGCATACCAAGTCCCACGGCCACAACTTCATCCACCTCTGCTCCCAAAAGTCCTAGAACCTTGTCGTTCTCGATGAACTGGACATCTCCCTTGGAATCTTGTGTGGCACGAGCTGGACTGGGAATGCTAGCTCTGTGATTATGCCCACTGTAGGTCCATGACCACCACTGTTGCATGTGATCATGTTCCCAGTCAAGTGACCATGAGGGAAGATTGATCTTTCTGTTGGGTTGAATACCGCGACTTCTGACGAGAACATTGAGATCAGGCCGGGCTTTGAGAACTGCCGTCGTGAAATCGAGATAGACATCGGCGGCATCCTTGGAATAGTCGACAGTAATATCGATATAATCCTTCTTCCTAACAAAGGCAAGGACTCCATAGATCTTGTCTCGAGGATTCGTCGCCGAAGAAGCCTCGTTAAGCGCAAACGCGATAAACAAATCCATAGCAAGATCTCTCTTCCAAGAAACCCGATTAACGAAAGGCGCTTCAGCATGAGTTGGAATAATATCAGCCTTAGAGTTCCAGCTCCAGTAATCAGTGAGGTGAGTCCAGCTAATCTCATCTTCGCCGCACTTGACGATGGCATCGGGAGAGACAGTTGCTTCTTGCAAGATCCACACGCGAGAGAACCACTGCCTCTTCCAGAGATACTCAAATGCCAGAGCATCATAGATCCTGTCCCAGAACCAGTTTTCGTTTAGTCTTCTGTCGCTTGCTGCTGTTCGTCCAGTGGTTTGACCGAGATTATACTCGGCATGTCTCCAGCAGTCCACCGAAACCCTGGTGAACCCAAGAGGCCAAGCATGAGAGTATTCAAGAAGAACCTTCAATACACGAAACGCTCTCCTCGTCAGGAAATTGGATGTACCAAGCCATATAACAGCTCTTTGACATGTCTCATAAATCTCCCGCATGAGAGGAACCTGAACGTTCTTTTCGTCATTGTCCTTCTGGTTGATACATATAGCATCAATCCACATGCAACGAGGTTGATCAGTTCCTCTTAAATTCTTCAAAGCTGAGTAGAGGTTCGGCCCAACAGGAAAGTCATGCCCGTTGACTGAGATGTTTTTCTGCCCGGTTGCGGTACCCCAGCAGTAAGACAATGCCTCATAGTGCGGCTTGTCAGATAGTCGAACATTCCTGATTCGGCATGAGATTGGACCCGGCCCGGGGAGTAAATCCAAGACGCGGATTTCATCTGGAGACGTAAGAGGTTCGTAGCTGAAGGAAGACATTGTGATGACGCGTGATGGAATGTCAGACGATGCTGCCTGAGAAGGATCAACTTGGGCGCTTAACGTCTGCTGCCCGATTACTAAGCTCACAACTTGGTGAGAACATCACACGACCCCTGTCTTCTCGTTGTGGTTTCAGAATAGGTAGCTTCAACGCCATGCAACGGAGAGGCTGCCACATTCACAATCCAAGTATTCCCGTGAAGTGGGCGTCTTCCCAACATTGACTAAGGTTACGTAGGCGCACTTGACCAAAGACAGCCCTTTCCGTCAGTGACAGACTGACAGTTGTGTCTAAGACATTGCCACATCCCGAATAGGGCATGACGAATGCATCACCACAACCCGGCTACTGGAATCGGGTACTAATTAATTCTTTCCAGTCATTCTTCAATAAAAAGCCCTGTATGTGCAGAATCGCTTGAGGTCCAGATCCACTGTCCACGCAATCAGGGACCCAACACCCTGTCCTAAGACGGGAATAGCGTCAACCGACTAACAATAAAAATCAGCCACCATGCCAGGAACGCACGCGCTATTGACTGTTAACCTGGTCCCGTGGCGTCGATAGGGCGTTTTCTTAATTGTCCAGGCCTTCCAATTCAGCTTTCAGCTCCGTCTTATCGGGCGGGAGAGACAATAGCGGCTGCTGTGTTAGAAATGATCCAGACCCTTTTTGTTTGGCGCCTTCAATCCTCTTCCGGGCGGTGCCAAGTCGATAGTTTCTGTCATGGAAGGGAATATTTAAATCGATGAGTCCCTCGACCAGATCCCTTGAGGGAGGGGTATTGGACATTATTGAAGCCATCAATCGTAGGAGTTTGGTGTACATCTCCCTTTTCTGTTATATATTCCTGTGCGCAAGCACCCAGTTCACTCCTTACCATTTACCTTCCTTATCACGCAATCTTCACAATGTCCTATCGCTGGATTCTCGCAGCCCTCGCCTACTTGGTGACCATCGCCGCAGCCTGGCAAGCTCCCGCATATAGCGGCTTCACTCGTGTCTGGTACGATCCTTTCAGGGGAAACTGGGGCGTGTCAGTCAACCAAAACACATGGAACGTAATCAAGAGAGACAAAAACTACAACAACGAACTTCAACGATACACCGGAGATCAGAGCAATCTCCGCCTCAGCGGGAGGAGCACCCTCCAGATTGTCCCTCAGTACAACAAGTCAGCACCCAACAACTGGACATCTGCCCGTATCGAGAGCAAATACACCTTGACTCCACCGGTCGGCAAGCTCACCAGAATCGAGGCTAGCATCAAACTAGGATCCAACCTCGCTACGCGCAAGCAAGGCATCTGGCCCGCCTTCTGGATGCTCGGCAACTCCCACCGAAACGGCGTCGCGTGGCCTACTTGCGGAGAGATCGACATTATGGAGAACATCAACGGCCAAAGTATTGGATACGCTTCTCTTCACTGCAACAAGTCACCTGGTGGTATCTGCAATGAGCCCACTGGTCTTGCTGCCCAGACTTCTCTGCCTGACACCAAATATCACGTCTGGCGAGTGCAGATTGACCGCAGAAACAGCAACTGGAAGTCTCAGACCATCACATGGTACATGGACGGCAAGGTATTCCACAAGGTGACTGGCGCCAAGATTAACGATGCCAAGACGTGGAAGGCTCTCGCCTACAGCCCGTTGTACATCATCTTGAACGTCGCCGTTGGAGGTGACTGGGTAAGCTAATCCCCATTCACAAACAGTTAGACAGTCACTAACGAATTTCCAATAGCCCGGTAGCCCCAACAAAGCTACATACGGAGATAGGGGTAGCATGATGGAAGTTGGATATGTCGCTCACTATGTATCCAAGTAGATAGACATAAAAGTATTAATGCATTTTGAGTTACTAAAAAAATTGTAGGCGTTTAATGCCTACGAATAACCAAGTCGGCCGTTATACTGATGGCAGAATCCTACTATGGGATTCCCTAATAATTTGTGGCTTGGGCTTGACATGCCATTACACAACTTGGTACTGCTAAAGCTGGGCTTCTGATATGCGGGGTCTGCTTTCATGAGCTCCTTAAGCGCCTGAAATTGACCCTCTGCAACATTGGGCCTATAGTGAAGATTATCAATCGTCTTGTGATGGCGTTTTCGGCGCCTCGAGCGCGTCTCAAACGATCTGCATCTACCTTGACCGACAGGGAGTTCTTACGCCTCAGGTTTGAAGAATCAGTGCTGGACCTTCCAACGAGGAAGAGGACAGCCAAAACCGCGACATCGAGTTTCTAGCACTTAGAGAAACAGCATATGACTGGAGCTAGCTAGGTACTTTATGACTCTGGGGCGGGAGATTCGCGAGAAAAGGCGCCGGAAAATGCACAGTTCTCAAGAGCATTTAGCACGGGATGGGACAAATCGGAGTGGATATTTTCCCGGTTTATCTGTCATGATCTCAGTTGATCGCCGCAAACTTAGTGGCGCTTCTAAAGGAAGCCATCGGTCACAATAACAAATAACACGGGATTTTGTTGTCGTCCTCGATGATGCGGCACTGGTGTTGATGGCGGAGAATATGTGAACTTCCCCTTGCCTCTCCTTTTGCCATGCTCAGTAAAGGCCACCGCAGAAACGTTATACTACACAGAAAAGTGTTTGAAATAGCCTTGTCTCTTGGTGAAGGCACCTCCTACGAAGAAGGAGTTCACCCCCAGGTATTCGGTCGCAAAGTGGACGGAAAAAATAGTGGTGGGATGTTCTCCTACGGTTGATTACAGACCCACGTGACCGCCCTCCGTCACAGCAGCCAAGCAAGGTGAGGCAATCAGCAGGTCACGTGTGGCAAACAGGCAAAGTATTGAATAACTTCAGGTCTATTATGCAAGATATCATCTACACCTAGAATCTTGCATCCATATCGCCCCGTTTGAGTCAACCGAAACAGTTGTTGGGAGTCCATATGACCTGGTAAGTTCCAGCTTCCATATGCACAAACTCCATGTTGTTACTCGCATAACTAGAACCGATGTTGGAGACATCGGAATTCAGACCTTCAATTTCTAGATTTCAACAATGACTACGACCTCCCTGCTAGAAGAAGAATGTCTCCCTGGGCAACGCCCTAGACGAATCCGAGCTCAGCATCATCGTTGCTTGCCACCCTACCTCAGTGAACTTTCTTCACTTTCAACCAAGATGCTACTTTTCCTCACTCGAGCATAGATGGAACGAGCTCAGTTTTACCCACTGAACTTGTTGTAGGCCTCTGTGATAAATGCTCGAAATTCGATAGCCAGATGTTGAGCGTGTTCATCAAAAAGAAGCTGAGGTGCAGCTGCAGGAAACAAAAGCCGAAGGATAATGTCGCACCCACTACCGTCTTCGGCATCTCTAAACTCGTGAAGGACGTAAAAAAGAACGGTGCCGTCGTCCAGGAGGCCGGTCACTGGAATACCAACGTATGAAGGGTCGCCATATGCCCTGACAAAGTCGGGAACTGGGAGATCAGGCCGGACCTGCACGCGAGCTACGTGCTCTCTAATCGTTTCGACAATACCCGCTGGATAAGGTGGCATAGCGTAGTGTTCAGGATGAGCCGTGGCAACGCTCTTGAGGAAGAAGTCTCGCTTAACTTCTTCCGACTTCATGACCTCGGCTAGCTGTTTCTGCCAGTCTATGAAGTAACTAGATTTGAAGGTCTTCGCCTTGAGGTCAATGCGGCTCTCCTTATACTCTCCATCAGAGTCAAGGACGAGCTGCTTGTAAAAGGCATCCGCCTCTTCAATCTGCGTTTTCAACAGATCAAGCATCGGCTGCCCATACAGCAAAGTCTTCAAATTCAGAAGAGCTCTTCTGGATGCTTTAAGTTCCCAGGCGTCTATTTCAACGTTGCTGACTGTCTGACCATCTGGGTGATGGCATTCGATCGAAAGGTCTGAAGGCATAGTAGTGGGATTGACTTGGTGTTGCCGAGAAAGTGCGACGAGAGTGTGAAAGGCTTAATGGGAATAATTAACAGGTACAGGTATATTTTGAAGACAGCTTCGATACCCTTTTATATCTTCTGCTCCCTCTGAGAACAGGCAGAGCCCCTCCTGCCCATACGCGCAGTCTCGGACTTAGCGGAGGGTCGGTCACTTAAGCATGTTCCGCACTCCGAACGGTTAGCTAAACCTGGGCTTCCCGATTTCCGGTTTAAACTACGTTGCGAGATAATATAGTAACAACCCAAGGGATAGCCGCCGCCCCTCAGCTTTGCGGACGATCGGAACCTTGATACTCTCCGAGCCAGGGTGGGGATGGAAACAAGGTCCGCGGAGTTCATAGGCCCGCGCAAGAGGTAAGATGACTTCTATATTAAACTGTTGCTGTTCAAGAGCTTACACAAGGTCATCGCCAGGTTCAACATATCACGTAATACCCGGAGCCAGAGGGACGTTGTTAGCGCTGCTCAGGAATCCCCAGGTAGAAACTGGTGAAGCCTGGTCTGCGGAACGATGATTGACCGAAACAGCTTTACGTCCCACATTATGATCATGGCGCTCAAACATGGTGTGAGCATCACAAAAGTGGCGGATCTCTATGCACCGAAAAGATCGCTCCCTTTTCGTCCATGCTCCTCAGGGGAGGCACCTTTGTTGGTTCCAGATCTAGAGGCAGCATGTAGAACCTCCACGTTGTTGCAAAGTGTTTAAATAGCTGACGAGTCTTGCCCGTGCCAGCAGCAGAAGAATAGCGACGTGTATCTCTTCCAAAAACTGTTCCTTTGAATTCAGCAAAGAGCAGAAAGGGATCATGAAATCACTAGGCGTTGTGCCTAAGGTTTCTCATAGCGCTGCTATTGTCCTAAAATTCTAGACCCTGGAAGGGATATGCAGAAAGACAATACTTTCCTCTCACGCTAGGTCGATGCTACATAAGCGATGAAGGCTCTTCTAACCCTTTGCCCGTCATCTTTAGGTTTATATCCAGGCCGTTGAGACTATCTTTCAAGAGTAAGAACTAACTAGACCTCATCCAGTAACTATTCCGATGAGACGAATTGGAGCCTCTTGCCCTTTGATGTCAGCTTACAAGATTACCTAAGATGAGGCCGTGCTAGTTTGCCCCGCTTCCTCGAATCTTGTTGATTTGGCTGAATGATAAAGACTCAAACTTACCTCCATCAACCCCATACCCAAACTCCACAGACTCAAATCAATCACAATGGCTCAGCAAAGCATTCACAGCTTCTACCGCGTCTGGTTCACCTGCGTGGACCCCCTCACCTTGATCCCAACTGTCTACGCACTTATCTACACACCAGAGTTCATGCTTGAAGGTCTCATCCCACCCAGCATGGCCGTCTACAACCCACTCGAAGGCTTCTTCTATCACCAGCTTTCGGCTCTCTACGCCTTCGTGGGAATTATGCTCGGCGGTGTCTTACGCGTAACCTCTGACATCAAAGTGTGGAGGATCATTGTCGCAGGAGTCTTATTTGTCGATGTGTCGATCTTGGCTAGTGTGTATGTTAGTCTTCAGCGACAGGGTAGACTTGAGATGGAAAAGTGGCGTTGGCAGGATTGGGGAAATATTTTGTGGACAGGAGGGGTGGCTCTCATCAGGGGATTGTTCTTGGCTGGTGTTGGAGCTGGACGAAAGGGAAAGACGGCTTGAGACGAAACAAAGTTCATGAGGTGGCATAGGCTTGGGAGGATTGTATGGTATCTCAAGGAAGTTATACTGCAATGCTTAGTTTTGTTTCCTAGTGTTGGAAGATGAATGTGGCGAGCCAAGCAAGATCAGATCCCACTTGCTCATGACTATTGCTATTAAAAGTGTAATTCTCTATATATATTACAATATGGCACTGATTATGCCTAGATTTTGTATACTTTCCGATCCCAAGGAGCTCCAACTTTCTCAACCCGTTTAGAAAGGAACAGGGACATTGCGCTCAAGATATCCCCTCCACGTAGGCCTCTGTCGCTTAGAAGGAGCATCAACACTGTTCTGAAGATCCTCAATAGCACTAGCCCACTTGACAAGCTCAGCCTCTGCAAAAGCAGTCTGCATAATAGCCAGACCAAAAGGCATACCCGACTCGGAAGAGTAACCACCAGGAATGGTAATGACGGGGTATCCAGCTTGGGCAGCGATCTGAGGAGCTTGGGCAACCTGGGGAGGAACGAGAAGACCGGCTAGCTTCTTTCCCTTGTAGGTGAGAGCATCGTCGATACCCTTTCGGCAAGAAGAAACGCAGAATTCGAGAGCTTGGAAGTATGTCTCATCTTGCTTTCCCTTGGTCTCAAGAGAAGCCAAGAATCCATCCTGTCCAGAAGCAAAAGCGGGATGACCCTTTCCATCCTCATAAGGATATCCACCCTCAGTACCGTCAACCTCCTTGTTAAACTTGACGATATCCTCCAGGCTCTTGACGTTGGTGTTGCTGACCTCGGAAAGATACGTCTTGATGTTGTTGTAAAAGTCGACCTTGATGTAGGTGTACTCGGACTCGTTGGGGAAACCTCTCACGGTGCCGTAGTCCCAGTTCCAACCGTCTGGACTGACGAGGGTCTCGTAGTTTGTAATCTCAGTGCCGTTGATGACGGTGGCACCTGCAGACTTGATAAGATCGACAAGCTCTAGGAGCTGCTTCTGCATATCCTCGTCGGCGTGAACCCAGAAGCTCTCCCAAGGAAGGCCAAAGACGGCGTCCTTGAGAGCCTTCTTGTCAGTGAGGTACTGGGCGTAGCCACCACGAGGAGTCTTGCCCTTCTGAGCAAGGGTGTAGTTGTCGCGCTTGTCGACGCCGTAGATGCCGTCCAGAACGAGGGTGGCGTCCTTGACGGTGCGGGCAAAGGTGCCGACAGAGTCTTGGTGCTCACTCTCGGGGATGACACCAGCGCGGGAAGTCAGGCCGACGGTGGGCTTGAAGCCGACGAGGGCGTTGCGGTTGGCAGGGTTGATGACTTTTGAAGCATTAGTCTCATCAATCGTGCATCGGTTTTACTCGTACTTACCACTGCCATCAGTTTCAGTACCCAGAGAAAAAGCAATAGCGTTGGCAGCAACACCAGCACCACTACCAGAAGAGCTACCACCAGGATTCACAGTAAAGTTATACGCGCTGCGAACCTGACCACCACGAGCAGAGTAACCCTCAGAGTAGTCATTGCTACGCATATCAGCCCACTCACTCAGAGCAGCCTTGCCAAAAAGCACAGCGCCAGCCTCACGGAGCTTCTTGACGACGTGGGCATCGCGGGGTACGACGCTACCCAGAAGAGCCCAGCTGCCGGCTGTGGTCTCCATGCTGTCCTTGGTTCCGATGTTGTCCTTGACGGTGAATGGAATGCCGTGGAGTGGACCACGGACTTTTCCTCGGGAACGCTCGGCATCGCGCTCGGCGGCGATGGCGAAGACGTCGGGGTTGACCTGCATCACGGAGCTGCAAAGCCGTCAGCTATGCTTCACATATAAACCCATTGCGCGATGTGCGACGTGCGACGTCATTAGCAATCATCGAAAACTTACTTGATGTACTCCTGCGTCTGGTAAGTCCGAGTAAGATAGCAAGTAACCAGCTGAACAGAAGTGAGCTTTCCCGATCGCATCGCCTTTTGCATATCATCAATGGTAGCCTCCTCAAGCTTGAACCCATTGCACTTCCCCATGGGGAACAAATCCGCAGAACCAGCATTCTTCTGCAGAGGCAGCAGATTAGGCGCGTAAGAGAAGAGAGGTTCCGTCGAAGGCTTGGCTGCGAGGGCCTGCGCTGCAAGAAGGCCAGCAGCGGCCAATTGCAACTTGGGAAGCATGATGAAGTACAATGCAATGCGACACACAAAAGATGCAAGAGAGAGGAGGAAGGTTGATGTTAAAGATCTTCCCTGGTAGAGGAAACACAACAAGGTTCATTCGGCGCGGGTGGCGGCGGGTTCCAGAGGAATTTTGTACCACACCCACTTCCATTACGAGTGATTTCCCTACCCTTGCCCACTAACGCCAAGGGCTCGTTCATCCGGGGGGTTCCATTCCAAGGACAAGGGACCATCTTCTTGAGATTTCCCTCGTCCATCGGGGAACTTGAGCATCCGTAGTGCCCTACCGTCAGCTAACGTTAGTGCCAGCTGACGGGACGCCCTCTTCCGCAGCGGATGAGCTTGCCGATGAGGGTCCCCTTAGCGTTCATCGGGATGAGGCCATTACGACTCTTGTCAGTGGAGAATTTTTTAAGTTTTAGGCGAGCTTTGCTTGACAAGGATCGTGGCGATTGCAGGGATCAAAGCTGACGAACGAACAGTGATGGAGATGGAAGACTCGGCATGCTCTTGATTATCCATTCCCGGTTAAATGGCCATGTTTTCTGCAAGGTACGGATTCATCTTGCATTATTCCAATTTATCCTGCCTGTTGATAAGTGCAATCAGTGCCCAAAGTGACACAAACAGAGGATTGTACAACTTCAAGATGCGGTCATAAACATGTTGATATTGATCGCGATCAAACAAATGGCTCATCCATTTCGCTCAAATTCGCTCATAAATCATCCAAACATTCGCTCTCAATTCATAAAAAAATCACTGACTTTTCCAAGAAGACTCCCCATCACTCTGTCCTCCCCTGTGACTATCCTCCTTTATACGAAAATCCACACTGACCAAGATCCCATCGGCACTATTCTCGCTCTGATTATCCCTCTGATTCTTTGTCCTAAACGCATTTACCCCCTCGGCTGATGTATCTCTACTGGTTAAAATGTCGTGTTCGGGACGGAAGTTCAGGGATCGGAGGGCGTGGCTGCGACTGTTGCTTGTGGGTTTTCCGTATCGTGAGTTGCCGTTGCTGTCTCCTGTTGTTACGTCTCGGCGGAGGATGAATTTGTCGACTAGAGGTTTTAGGCCTGGGACGGAGAGGGCGATTAGTGTTGCGCCGATTTCGCTGACTTCGATTGCCAACATTGGGTTGTCTACAACTGTTAGCTTTTGTAGGTAGAGTGTTGGTGGTGGTACTTACAGGCCCAGGACATGTCGGCATTCCATTGGCCTTCGATAACAAAGACAAGTCGTGTAATCGAAATGGCAATAACCCTATCACATCGTCAACAACCAGAACCACAACCGTATTCCGTCAAGGCGACTCACGATGTACCCGGCAAGAGAATGCACGCAAGCTGTATCTTGCGCTTACGAGGCATCTCCAAAACCCGAAGCATAACAACTGGAATACCAAACAACAGAAAATCGCAAAGCAGCGAAACAGACGAGTTGACGCTATACACAAGTCCCCACTGCAAACAAGTATACCTGTCGAATCCCGGCTGAAAGTCGTACGGCCAAAGTCCAGTAACGGGTATACAGTGAAAGATGAGGAGGAACAGCTGCGGAAGGTATCCAGCAATCAAGATCCCCATAACAATCTTGATCGCCAAAAGTAGACGATCGTGAATACTGCATAGTCGGTAGTAGAACGCTAAACCTGAGATTCGGCAGAAGAGGAGTGTTGTTGTGTAGATGATGTGGGCGGCAAAGTCGAGGACTTCGGTAAGTTCGATTGTCGGCATGTCGAGGACATATTGGATATATTCAAAGTGTCTTCCGGATCCTAGGTTGATGAGCTTGATGCACATTCCCACGAAGGGGATGAAGCAAAGCTATGACCGAGTCAGTTGGACATCCTCAAAGATCGGCGGTTCGTGGGTCAAGCCGGGGTGGAAGAATCCGACCAGAGCGACTCCCTCCAAACATCCAACACTTACCCATGATATCAACGTCAATGTATCATCAAGTCCAAATCGTCGGATGAGAAATGCTCTCGATGTAAGTCTTCCAAGTACAACAATGCTCGTCAAAACCGTCACAAAGACAATTCCCGCAACGGCCGGAGCATCCTTCGTCTCGTTGAGATAACCAGCCGTAATATCCTTGGGAACCCGCCCGTCAGCAATAGCCTTTGCTACATCCGACATGATGAAAACAAAAAACGAGCGTATGGGTTGTTATAGATGTTCAGAGTCAACCAACTCCAACAAAAGTCTCCATCAGGAGGAGAAACAAATTGTCCAGGAGGTGAGACACAGGATTGCCAAACCCTTATACCAAGGCCCTCACAACACCACCACATGCACCCGCGTCAGGCCAAGGTACGCACTATCAATGCAAGCTCAAACTGTCCAGTATTTTTCTTTTCTTTTCTGGCTATTGGTATCAGAACCCACACACCCCCGACTCTAGAAGCCGTCCATCGAGGGCGGCATCCCGCACCGTACCGAATCAGTTCAAGACCAGGGGGCGAGGGGACCACACACACCTCGCCCTTCCCTTCTCCTCTTCTTCTGTTTTCCCTAAACCAGCATTAGCGGAAAGGGAAAAAAAGATGTCTTGCTGCTTTACCCAGTGACATGTCACGGCTCACGGCAAGTGGAGATAAAAAGGACCTGTCTGGCCGCTCTCCCGGGAGGAGACGGTCGGAAATTAAAAACGGCGCAAACTCTAACATTCCGATGGCATTGGGAACTTGGTTCCGTGGGCTGTGCAAGGCCGAGAATGGTAATGGCATCAGTTCAGGGATTATGAGGCACAGACTGAAAGATAGCTTCCGGTACATCAAGGTCTGCCAAGGTGATTATCAGGTCATGGCCGCCGCATGGGTTACATCAGAGTCCGTTTCATGCTCGACATTATTTCTTCTTTGACAAGCAAAGACACCTTTTCCACAAACAAAAGAACCAACAATGCATGCCAGATAATGATGAGCGCCTTGACACATTACCCACTTGACACCCATCTAGTGTCCATGGTTAACCCTGTCGATTGGCGCAAGGTACGAGTGATGATCACCCCCCAGCGGTGCCGTTCCGCTGGGAGACAAAAGTGGATTTTTACTCTGTTGGTTTGCAAGCTGAGGTTGCTTGGTTCCTGTCATCTTCTGTCTGCCACACACCCATCTTGGATGTCACTCGAGTTTGCCTGAAGACCAGACCATGAAACGTATAAGCAAGCCACATTATGTATAACCGTTGCATTATTGCTTTTTCGTCGACTCACCCTTAGCGGAATATCGGGCCTTGATAAATTGTGCTGTGCCGCAGGTTCAAGACTTGGCCTCACGTCAGTGTCTCCTCTTTCTTTTCTTCTTTTCGTATCCTTCCATTCCTTCATCCCACGTGAAATCTCAAGTTTCTCGCCCTCGGTCCCCGGATCGCTCGGTCCATTTCTGTATCCACCAGAAACATCAAAAACCGCGTCAACATCCCACCCCCTGGTCATCTCCTCCCCCTAGTCTCTCCACCCAAACAACTCCTGGTCGTCAATCATGGATTCTCTGTCTTCCTTCGCCTTACCTACCAAGTGGACTCTGACGCTCGAGCCTCTCCTCGGTCCAGAATACCACGAAGCAAAGGCATCTTTTTAGTCACCATGAATCGAGACTTTTTGCCTCTTCAACGGGCAAATCCACGGCCGCTAGCCATTTGACTTCTCCTTCGAGACTGGTTGATACGCCGCCATGATCGCTCGCCGGCTAGCGCACCCGGCACGAGGGACTAGCGGAACACCCGATGGATCTAGCGCAAGCCCCAAGAACGTAATGAGTCGCTGCTTAGCGTTTGATGGGATTGATAAAATCGGTATTATTTCTCATAGGATCCATTTCAGCTACAAACTTTCCGTACGCAGCTTCTTGTCTAGGAAAAGCTTGTTGCAAGGGAGACTTGGTCAGTGCCATTTGGATGTCTTCTCGAACTTCTGTAGAAGCCGTCTTCAAGCGAGGCGAAACGACAGCCTCAACATTCCAGTGAAACGGGAAGAGAAGCTATATAAGTTGAGCCGAATCTAGTTCCAATATTTGGCCGAAGTGAGGCAATCGTGACAAACAAGAATGTTTCCCTGCCACGAGTCATTGTTGTACTGCTGCTAGCAGATGCCTACGAGCAGCAACGTATTTTGTTTGTGAATGTATTACTTCTTCTTTCATCTCCATTGAGTTTTAGGTGCCAGGCGACAACCAACTGAGAAGCAACAACTTTGAGCAAGGTTAAAGGCTTCCGTTAGAACATCAGAACCTTTAAGTTTCTTATAACTAGTTTACGCAAGTACCAGTAGGATGCTAAGTCTGACCGACATCAGTTTATGAAGAAAGAAGATGGACGGGGAGGTGATGGAAATTAGGAATATTTCTTGAAATTACCTTGGTGGTAACCATAAGGTCAAGGTCATTCTTTGTCTTCTAAAAGCTTAACGGGATTAGAAAGGGTCATTCAAGTCTCTAGACCTTCTCAAGATATAGAAGCCTTAGGGTATGATTTTAGAAGTAAGCAGCCCGGTATGGGAAATATCTCTTCTATCCCCATAGCTAAAACTACCTCTCGTGCAATGAAAGATCTATTATGCTTACACATTTTAAAAAGATTCAGAAATTTAATACCATATTTTTTTGGCAGTTATTCAGATAGCAAGATGCCAATGAAACAAAAGGACTATATCCATCGATGACGAGAAAGAGCTCCGCCTCAGCCTAGACAAGTATCTGTCACTCCAGCATCAAGACACAGCGACCATTAGCGAACATCCATACCGATAAACAGACTACCTATCAATCCTAAAACAACCCTAATCCCAAGGTCGACAATGCAGCCTAACCTGTTACCTCATCCGCCGTTTGTCAAGGTGAACCCGAGGGTTGAAGATCAGTAGAATAAAGCTTGATAGGCTTCCGTCTTTGCTACCAGACTGAATTAAAAAGAAAGAGCAGCCTACCCAATCTTTCTGTCTTGGGGATCTGTCGGCACGGGGTCAGTTGTTTCTACTGATTTCATGCTGGAAGTGTTTGTATATTATTTAAAATCCATGTGATAGACACTCTGATTAGCATCAATTATGTAAAAACGCCAGACTATTATGCATCACCCAAAGACCTATTCCACTACTCACCAACAGCACCTAGCCTGGCATGAGCCAACCTCGAACTACTCCTCTTCTTAAGTCTTGCCCTCTCAGGCGGGGGTGACTTTGAAGGATTGTTCACATCAACTTGACCAGATGAATGGCCCGACCCCTTGAAGAAACTGGTCAACCTGCTGCGATGCGATTGTTCCCCCGTGTCTGTTGCACTTGAATTTGCCACAACAGGCGGTTCGTTGTGCGCTCCTTGCATGTATGGAGCCACGTATGGAGTCTCATTCGTGTATGGTCGACTCTCATGATCCTGCTGCCAATATTCATTCGGACGAAAGAATCTCATATTCTCAATCTCGTAACGACCTTTATCGATAGCGGCCTGGTTCTTCTCCATGGCTTGGGTGTTTGAACCAAAGTGTTTGTCGACGGTCGAGTTGAGTGTCCCGCGGAGGGTTTCGCCAGCGCCCTAGAGTAATCAACGGATTAGCATATTGTTCTTAGTGTCTTTTAGGGAACTTACGTGGATGCCAGCCGCTGCGCATTTGAGGTTTTGTATCGTTGACTTTGGTGATGGATGGGAAAAATTGACGGGGGATCTAGGACTGTTGAGGGGAGCCGGATAGAGTCCTTCAGTATTGTCTGGCTGGACCTCGGTGGACTTTCTTCTTGCATCTCGTTCTGGTATGATCGGCGCGTTCTCGATCGGGCTTGGGACGGGAATTGGCTCGCGAGGGGGAATTACTCGACGTCCTGGTGTCTCGACACTCGGTCGTCGACTCGTTGGCGTCAAGAGGGCTTGGTCCTGGGGCGTTGGTTCTCGCTCTGGTTGCTGGTCTGGCTGCTTGGGGGTGGCTGTGCGTGGCAAATCTTGGTTGCTGACTGTCGGCAGCTCAGAGGGTGGACGAGGCTCCTCGATCGTTGACACAGTCCCGTTGGCATTGGTAACAGTCGTGGTGGTGGTTGTCGTCGTTGTAGTCGTGGTTATCGTCTGCCCAGTATTGGGATTCGTGTGAGTCTCCCGTCTGATGGTGGGACTGGTATACGATGAGGGGTTCTGTATCTCTGCATTGGTGTTGTTGGTACTTCTTGGAACGCTCGTCTCGGCCTCTGTTGTGAGAGAGTTGTTGGGTTCACTGCTGCCATAGGTAGAATCGCCCGAGTTTGCCTCCACGTCGGGGGCTGGAGGCTCCAAGGTATTGTGCTTTTCTTTGTCCTTGCCCTTGTCTTTATCCTTTGAAGAGGAGAAGATCTTCCATCTGGACTTCTTCTCTTTGTGGTTTGATGATTCCTCGTTTATAGACATGCTGGATTGATAGTATCGATTGCAGTTTGCGAAGGCAATGTCTGTGTAGAGTGACGAGATGGAAGGGTCAAAGGGCGCTGTTGTGATAAACAAGTTCTCGATCCTGAAATCAAGGTCGGTTAGGTGTGGTGTTTACGTAGGTAGGATGACGATGATGAGATCACCACAATGCAGGACCACCGCCAATCAAGTTCAGGGGACGACACTAACGCGCGATGATTGCGACATGACCCAATGTGACGGCCAATTGAACTACAGGATCCCAGTAGAATGGGTGTTTCTATTGATGATAAAATGATAACAGATTATGGTGGTGTTGAGGCCATGATCTGATAGACGTGAAACATCGCCGCAGTCCAACCATTTTGACCTCCAACCTTAGACTTGGCTTTTGGCCTGAGAGGCCTCCGGCAGAAGCAATGGATCCTCGATCAACCGCTCCATATCCTCCGTTCTAATATGAATAGAGATATCAACACCATTATCCGTCCAGTAAGCCCCCGGCTTCCCAGGAGCTTCCTTGATGAGAATATTCCCATCCATCTCCGGGATCACACCCTCAGCATAGCTACATTCGGATCCTAGTCCGAAATCGATATCATAAATACCTGCCCGACCCCAGGTCGTCACCAAGATATGTCTCCTTCCTAGGAAAGCCTGCCATATTCGTTGAGGAGACTTTTCGTATGCGATGCTATAAAGATGAGTGGCCATGTTGTCCTTGTCGGTAATCACTTTGAGCGTTTGGCGGACTTTAGTGGCGATGGTGGTCAAGTTTGACTCGTCTGCCACTTTAGAACCTGGTAATTCCACGTTCATCATCATACATGGAGATCCTTGAAACTCGCTCCCCAGCTGAAAAGAGGGACGCACTCCGTAGACGAGATCGCAGTGTACAGGACCATCGTCGTCTTGCAAGTCGCGAGCACGTGCGATGCACGACCATATATGTCCTAAAACTGCATCATGTCGACTAAGCTTTTCCGAGGCATTTTCGTTGGCTTTGTTCCAAAGAAAGTCGACTTGGTCTCGGTTTAGATGGACAACGTAGTTGGATACTGGAGAGGCGAGATCCCATTCAGCCCAGGGCATCAACTTGCCCGCTGGAGTTTGTTCCTCTGTATCGAATGGGGATGGGATCTTGAATGGCCATGGGCAAGTTGCTGCCGAAGCCCACCAATCGTATCTATGCAGTGGCAAACTCTTGGCTTTCTGAAGAATTTCCTCGTCTGGTTCTTCAGCATTGATGTCGCCAGCTGCTTGGTCGTCAAGCAGTGCTGGGTCGAAGAGAGGGGTGAGAGTAGGAAGAGCGCTTCTCTCCAAAACTGATCGACTGACAGTGGCCCAGTCCTTGAGCAGGGAGATGAAGCTTGTCGCATCTGCCAAAGGATGCGTCCCCTTGACAGCTACGACAAACCCCCCGCAAGCAAGTTCCGTGACCTGAACTGCCATGAGGGGATTGAGTCGCCCAGATTCGTCTTCCACATTGGGCTGCAGAGCATGCGCTAGAGTCGTGGCCGCCAAGAAACTGCGAAAGGTTGTCGTCTCGCATGACCACAAAGGCTGCTTTAAAGGTCGACCCGTAGGATAGAGAGAATCAAGGGTGGCGGAACTCTTGGCATGGACAAATTCAACCCCAGGGTCCGTAGCGGTTCCAAAGTGCGCGTAAATACGTCCAAATCTTCGCGCATGAGGAGGAAGATGCTGCGCTTCAGGAGGACCGACGCCATCAGTCTTGCTCACCACTTTGAGATGACCCGACCATTGAGGATAGGCTTGCAGAGTGAGAGCCAAAGACTCCCGGAGATGATATCCTAGGTTTAACTTGTCGGACTCGGGCAGTTTTGGCGGCTGGTATAGCCAAATGGCGCTGCCGTAGGAAAAGTTGGCTGTTGTGCAGTCTATAAGTGAGAGTGCGATTACTTTTTCTTGGCTGGTTGAGTTGAGTCTCACCGACTCGATAACCGAGATGTCGACAGCCATGATAGAATGGTGAGTTTGACGTTGTTGTTTTTAGTCAAGAATCTGATGGGGTGATCGCAATGAATGAACGTTTTCGTTTAGATAAACAACAGAGGCCTCGAACAAACGAGAAATAGTAGAGAGAAATAGATGAGGTTGAAGAGAAAGATGGTGTCGGCTTCGTAGACCCATCCGAAAACCCACAGACGTTCCCAATAAAGGCGTGATTCACGATGAATCATTTTATCCGGCCCAATTCGGCAACCGGCCCACCGAAGCAACAAATTGCGACTTGATATGCGAGCAAGAAGGCTATATGCCACCCACATTGCTCTTGTTCTATTAGATTGAGTGGAGATGCTGTTTCTAGACCTCTATCCATCTTGGACTTTGTCTTTGGTTCTTGATCTCTAAGTTGTGGCAGCTTCAACATGTCTTGTCTTCAAATCCTATCATCCAGCCTCCTCTCATTTGATGGGTGCATCATTCGTGAGCCATGCGATCAAGTTCCGAAGAGAATCAACCTTGACAACATCATTCTCCTTGTAAAGTCCCTCGAGTGTGTGATTCGGATGGTCCTCCAACCTGGGAATAGTGGCAGCTTCCTCTTCACCATCAAGCAAAACCGATTTCCAACCGGCATTGGCAGCTCCAACAACATCTTTTGCATGCTCATCACCAACATGAACCTTTCGCCAAGATTCGGTGTCAGCCCTGGCTTCAGCTGGACTCTTGCCATTTCGCATAGCAATGATTTCAGCCAGCATGAGCTCAGCAGCATTAAAAATGAGCTTATCCGGCTTTTCAACACCAACATCATATGACATGCAGTGAAAATCAATGTCATATTCTTGTCCCTCAACTTCTTTCGGATCCACCTCTGTACCGTATCGCAGGGGACTGACCTCGAGACCCAGCGATGAGAGAATGCTTGGAACGCGGTCGTCAGAGTTTGTGACGACTCCAATAACGACTCTGTCAAAATGCAATTGTGACTTTTTTCGTCTGAGTGCTTTGAGGGCGGACACTAGGTTTGGTTCCGTGTCGTAGCCGTCTTTGGTTGCGAAGCGATGGAGAAGTGCTGGGGCCAGTTCTTTTGGCAGGGGTTTATTGTTTCGAATGAGAGGTGTAAAGGTATTGTGGATGACCTGACAAAAGGGTCAGTTTTAATGGCTTTGACGGGGACAGCTAGGGGTTGAGTTGAGCAAATGCGTTCACTTACATTGGTCCACCATTTGGTCGCACCTAGACCAGTTGCCTTCCCATAATTGGGATTCTTTTTCGCCTCCTTCTTGATAGCAGCCAAAAGCGAAGACTGAAGTTCATGATCATCAAAATCAGTCACGCCACATTGCCTCGCAATCTCAGCATACTGCTGCACAACAGGGCGAGCAGGTCTAATGAGAGTGCCAAAAGCATCAAAACACAAGAGAAGATTGCGCTTCGACATGTTCGGGTCTGGATGCAAGGAGAATTTTGGGTTAGTGGGGAAAACAAAAGGAACTTTAATTCAAACGTTCTCTCGCCCCTTGATGCTTGAAATATGGGTTCGTCGGTTTCCCCACGTGCCGGGTGCTTATTGGTTCGGTTCTGGGAGGGAGGCGAGCGCCGATGTGGCAGGAGATATTGGCCTCGAAACATCTTCTTTCATCGTTTTATGGCCCGAGGTTGAAGTCCTTTCTGGACCCAAGTATGACAGGGGCCCTGCTGAGAGGATCTACGTTGAAATCCGGAGCCGGTACACATCCGCCGTTGCCCCAGTTCTCTACATGCGCTGATAGGGTGAGTGCGGGTTTTATCCCGCATCTGTTGGAAGAAGCCCCTGCACAATAACCAACAACCAACAGTTCTTCCATCAGCCTCGATAATTAATTAATTCGATCCGCTGATGTAGCTGATAAGATGCTGTCGCCCTATATAGGCATCTCTTGCTGCCTCTTTTCATTTATCTCTGTATCCTCATAACCCCCTAACTTCAGGGTATTTGACGTTTGATAAACAATTTGTTTGAAATTTGTTTGCAAAAATGGTGTTATTTGTTTCTTTTCCGTGTTAAACTATTCATGAATCCTCATCGTCTGGAGTCGTAACCTCGATAAAAGTCAGTACCTAGCCCCTAGTCTTCAACCTGCATATGGTCTCTCCTACTAGTTTTATTTCTATACCTAGCTCTCGGTTCTTCTTACATGCGGTTCACGTAATTAAAGGAAGTCTAGGTCGATTAGCAAATGCAGTTCTCAAAAGGTCACTTGTATATGTGACCAGCGATGTATGCGAGCAGGGATTAGCAGCAGACACATCCCTTGGGGCCTTTGTGAAATCAGATCCCGTGTTATATTAGTTAAACGAGTAAACGAGACCAGTATGCTGCAAAGAACAGACAGCTAGTTTCTCAGTTAGAGACTGGATTATCCAAAGATCTTGACGACCAAAGTGGTCCGTTCAGTATGAATCACTTCTTGATACCGTTCGAAGCTTTTCCAGTTCCGTTCTGCGAGACATTCTTGCAGATCTCCTCGCGGAGTTTAGCATCTCTCTCATAAACTCCCTCTTCCGTCTTTGGAGAACACTCATCCTTTAGGTCAATCAACGGGACATATCTCTTCCACCATTCTTCCCACTTCTTTACACCACCGGGGTGAGGCACCGTCTTGCCATCCTTGATGAGCTCAATAGATTGCCAGTTCCAGAAGAGATTCTCCGGATCCCACTTAGTCTTGATCTCCTGAAGTCGTCGATAGTTGTTGCCGTAGTACGCCTGCTGCCAGTCCTTGGTGGTCACGTCGATGTAGTTGATGTAGGCAGCCTTCTGCTCGATTGCGTAAGGCAAAAGTTCCTCCTGGCACTGCTTGATGAAATCCAGAACCTCCCTGGTCTTGCTTCGACAATTCCACTGCATCTTGATGTTGGAGACGTAGTGACCCTGGCGCCAGGGGAACGGTGTCTCATCTGAACCAACCTTTTCCGTCTCACCACCGATGTGGTCCCAAAGTACATGGCACTTTGGACTGTTGGGCAAGTTGTCATCGGTAATCCCAACAACCTTTGTCGCCTCCTCGACAATGTCGGAAATCTTGGTGGTGAGTTCTGGAGTGATGGCGCCTTCAGCGAAGATGAAGGACGCATGATGATGGAAGACTTCGCTCTTGGGGTCCCAACCCTCGGACTTGTGTACCCAACCAGTCCATTCCATTTCTTCGAGGTTGATGACGGAGGGGTTGAAAGCCAGTAGATTCTTCAAGGCATCCTGCGCTTTGCCCATGGCGCCGTTGTAAATGACCGTCATGCCGCCGGTGAGCTGCTTCCCCTTGGTGTGGGACCAAAGAGCATCAAGGGTCAGCTCATCCGGGCATTTGGTCGTGTTGAAAGTGTTCATCATCTTTTCAAAGTCTTCCTTCTGCTGGGGAAGATTCCAGATCAGTTGACCACAGACAACACGTCCCTTGTCATCTCTGAGCTTATGCATCCTACTGGTCATGCTGACCGTAACACCAAAGTTGCCGCCGCCACCGCCGGCCAGAGCCCAGAACAGCTCTCGCTTTTCCGGATCTTTGTCTTCCCTAGAAACTTTGACGACTTCGCCCTCCCACGTCACAATGGTCATCTCGAGGAGGTTGTCACATCCTAGACCATAGCTCCGCGAGAAGGGGCTGAGTCCGGCGCCAAGGGTGAAGCCACTGACTCCAACCCAGGGACACTGTCCACCAATGACGATGTTGCGCTTGTCCTGCAGATACTTGTAGTAAACGTCTCTCCAAACAAGGCCGGCATCCATGTTGATGAGCATCTTTTTGTAGTCAATGTGACAAGTGTTCATGAGGCTGAGATCAAGGACGATTCCCCCCTCGTTGAGACAGTAGCCCATGTACGAGTGGCCGCCGTTCTTGACAGTGATACGAAGCTTGTTCTCACGTGCAAAGGCAACAGTTGATACCACATCATTGACAGACTTTGCCTTGACCACAACTGCGGGGGTTGTGTATCGGTACATGAGGTTTCCGATGTTGACTGAGGTCCAGGGTCAGTCAATTGAAAAAAGCGTCTTGAAGAGAGAGGGAGGGTCCTTACTGGCTTCTTCATACCCTTTCTGGCCCTTGACAATGACCTGCTCATCGCTAAGCGTTGAGCCCAAGATTTTAAAGTCGACCATGATGGGAACTGTTTGAATGGACACCGAAGCAGATTGCAGATATTGATGGTATGCGAGGGTGAGATGTGGATGAAGGAGATAGATGTGATGAGCAAAGTTATTATATACCACAAATCCAAGAAAGATTCTCAAAGGGGGGGATTTAAAACCATCACCGTCTTGATTTCAGCTCGCCACCTTCTTTTCAGCCGTTCCGCAAACATGTCCAAGGTGAGACATTGGTGGTGATCTATGGATAAACTGCATAGTTTAGATGGAACTAGACCGGGCGCCAGCAAGCCACATCATCCGATTCGAGCTTTTGCAGGTATGTATGTTTCTACAGCCCTAAAATCACAACTTGGTCAATTGGGAAATCAGGCGCAATACCTTTTTAGCAGGCCCTTTATTATTTGTCCAAGTGAATGATGGTGGTGATATGTAGGGCGTAGGTCGACTGGAGTTTACCGCAAAGCCGACACACCGCTAGAGAGATCAGACCGCTCTCGATAACGGGTGATGTTGCAATCACCCGGGGAAGATGTTCTCTATGGACAAGTCAGCGATCGTCATTTGGCGCCCGAAGGAGACTGGACGCCAAGATGGACACGCTGCCGATACGAGACTCTAAATCGAACCTTGCAAAGTGCTAGCGGCGCCGGGGAGCTAGATAGATGTTCCAAGTGAGCAGGATATCTATGTATTTGCAGCAAGGGAGACCAACACAATCGTAGAGGGTGTGATGACCCTGCTTGCTACCCCGCGGGCAACAAGAAACTGTCTAGACCCCATAGCACTTGTTGAGACTATTATGAGACACACATACAAAAGGCCAATCAGTCAGATACAGAGCCTTTAGTCATGAATGCATGTCTCAAGGCCTCAAACTTGTTACGGGGCCTAAAGCGACAGTTGCAGCTTCTAGCCTGCCCGTGTCTCGCATCTTCCGCCTCTGGCTCGCTGCCAAGCAAAAGCTAAAGAGAACGTACATATGTGATATCTAGGCGCAGACTATCGATCACTGCAGCGGCTCAGATGTTCAGCCAGCCACCTTTAGAATAAGGCTCAGCCACGGTAGCCTGGACCATTGAATGAACTTCTTGGCACATTAGCCCAGATCAGAGTGGTGCGTCATCCAAGCTTGAGGTGCAGAATTCCAGGCAAGGGGCGTAAAGTGGATTGTGGTAGCTCCTTCGAGACCAGTGTGCCAAGGTATCATAATCACCAGCGGGAGATCACCACTGTCGTCGCGCAAAATGCCAGACACAACCCTATACTGAGTATCGAGCGTGGCCACAATGCACAAGGCAACAATTCCCACAAGATATGCAGCGATTCCTCTTTTTCGCAGTAGATATGATATGTAATATTCACGCATTGCTGGTCTTTCCTAAGAGAAGGACAAGTAGAGCAATAGTATTCTCCAACTCCTTCGTCGAGTCCCTGTTGATCTCTATCATATGCTTAGCCCAATGTTGATTCTTTCACAATGCCATAACCCGATGTTGTATTTAAATGCACAAATGTTGCAACACGTCGCTTCAGTTTCTGAGTGGGAATTTGGTTGATTAGACTCGTTAACGAATGGCTTGCTGACCTATCGGACTTTTCCTGTTTTCCGGGAACTCCGAGTATTGTATAAGCAGCAATCCCAATAGGAATAACCGACATTATGGTCTTGGCTAGTGTTTGTAAGATGATTCCAAGATTACTCCTCATGTGGTGCCATTTACCAGCCGTAAGCATCCTGCCTCTTGAATTAACCTTGACAACATGACTCACCTCCCGCATATCCCACTCAAAACGCCGGTCAAGTTATTAAGCGGCCATAAAGTATACACAGATACTATGTGCAGAGTCGTTGGAGTGATTTGTCATCTGAATAGTCCATTTGTCAGTACGTGATATTCGCAACCTATTGTATGGCGCACATCATCATGATTGCGTGCTATGGCAGTCTATATAGATAGCTGGTGGCATGCATTGCCAACACCTCGTCAAACACCACATTGAACAAACTCATCTGCACCATGTCTTCTTCAGCCAAAATTCTCCTTATCCTCGGCGCCGGCAAGAATATCGGCCATGGCGTCGCAAACAAGTTCAGATCCGCCGGTTATCACGTCGCTCTTGTATCTCGAAGCGCCGAAGACCGAAAGACAAACTCAGATGGCGACTTGACCCTCAAGGCAGACCTTAGCAGCCCATCTTCAGTTCCGGCTATCTTCGGAGCAGTCAAGGAGCTGCTTGGTGGACCACCAAACGTCGTGGTTTATAACGCGGCGACTCTCACTCCACCAACAGACCTTCAGAATCCCTTTACCGTCCCACTCGAGAGTTTTGAGCAAAATCTTAGTGTTCTCAACACTAGCGCCTATGTCGCCGCTAGAGAATCTGTTGCTGGTTTCGAAGCCATCTCGGCAGACATCCCTAGAGCTTTCATCTACACCGGCAACGGTCTCGCTGGCGCAACAGCACCCGTGCCTCTCCTCGTCGCTCTAGGAACTGGCAAGAGTGCGGCAAGCTACTGGATTGGTTCAGCCTCTGGGTTTTACAAAGAGAAGGGTTACAAGTGAGTTTACACACCGTCCCAATGTCCTTTCGGGTAGCTAATCTTCGACAGGTTCTACTACGCTGATGAACGCAACTCTGAGGGAGGAGGTGTACCATTGGACAAGCTTTCAGGTGTCGGAGCTGGCGAATTTTACTGGGAGCTCGCAGAGAAGAAGCAGGATATTCCTTGGTTTGCGACATTTGTTGCTGGAAAGGGCTATGTGCACTTTCCCAACTCGAGCAGAACATAGACTCGAGCCATAGAGTTTTCCGTCTTTGCTTTTTCTGTCAACAAATGCGACTGCAATGTCATTTAGGAAACTTTCGGAACTGGCAACGATTGTGTATATGCAGTGTTACCGTTTCCGAAACACCCGTGATATAACGACGCGTGTCTTTGAAGGGCCTCAAGACACTGTCCCCAACTTGTAAATGCGCTGTCCGCGCATGCCGAGATATTGTTTTTAATTAACTCATGGTTTCATGTGGTTGAACAAGCCCATGGTTGGTGGAAACATCATGATTCAAATTACCTATGCAAGCCCTTGTGAAACAGCGGAGCGTGTCACTCCGAAACTTTCTAGGAAACTCTCTTCACCTATATTAAAGAAAAAACAAATAATGCCATCGGACCATCGGGCCGCACGCTCTGTGCAACTGCCGCGCCTAGAAGCCTTCTCCGCGTCTTCCGTAGCCTAACGGGGGAGGAAGAGCCATTTTAACTTTTTCCCGGCCTGTCAACTCCTGAATGCTTGCCTTTTTTGGTAAGCTGACAGGGTTTTTGAAACGACGTTGACGGTATTGTTTGGCTGCGGTTAATTTCCTTCAGTTTTAGCCTCATGCTGGACGGGACGATCCCTATTTCGTTATGCGTCGACTGTGTAACCTTAAATAAAGTACATAATCTCACGCCATCTACCGATTATGTTTTCCATCTCTCAAGCATCTCGTGTGCAGTCACTCCTTTGAATTGTTTTTGTCGAGTCAATTTCAATAGCCCAACATGGCTTCACGTTCACTTCTCCTCTTTGGCCTGGCCGTCCAACTCGTCGCAGGCCAAACACCAGGCAACACACCCGAGGTGCATCCCAAGCTGGATACCTTCCGATGCACGGTCCTCGGTGGCTGCAAGAAGCAGACAAACTACATCGTCATGGAATCAAGCCAGCACCCGATTCACCAGGTGGACAACAGCAATCTCAGCTGCGGCAACTGGGGAGAGAAACCAAACAGCACAGTCTGTCCCGATGCTGCGTCCTGCGCCAAGAACTGCATCATTGAGGGTGTTCCTGATTATCAAGTTCAGGGAATCAGCACTTCTGGTACTGAGCTTCGTCTTCAGCAGAGACGCAATAACCAGACAGTCTCTCCCCGAGTCTACCTTCTTGATGAGAATAAGAAGGAGTATGACATGTTGTATCTCACCGGCTCCGAGTTAACCTTTGATGTCGAAATGGACAAGCTGCCATGTGGTATGAACAGCGCTCTTTACCTTTCTGAGATGTTCAAGGATGGTGGCAAGAGTCTGAGCCCTCACAACAAGGCTGGAGCGTACTACGGTACTGGCTACTGCGACGCTCAGTGCTTTGTAACCCCATTCATTAACGGAGTGGTAAGTAAAATGTTCCCATTGCACAATCATGACTAACATGCAACAAGGGCAACATTGATGGCTACGGCTCATGCTGCAATGAGCTCGACATTTGGGAGGCCAACTCTCGAGCTACTCACATTGCACCTCACCCTTGCAACCAAACCGGCGTCTATGAATGCACCGGTGCCGAGTGCGGTTCTGAAGGTGTCTGCGACAAGCCCGGCTGTGGATGGAACCCCAACCGCCACAACAACACCGACTACTATGGACGTGGTGGTTCTTACAAGGTCGACAGCACCCGAAAGTTCACGGTGGTCACCCAGTTCCTATCCAACAAAAACGGTGATCTCACAGAACTACACCGACACTACGTCCAGGACAACAAAATCATCGAGAGCGCAGTCGTGACTCTCCCCGGAGTCCCCAACGTCAACTTCATGAACGACGAATACTGCGTAGCCACAGGCGCCAACGCATTCACACGCCTGGGCGGCATGAAAGGAATGGGCGAATCCATGACTCGCGGAATGGTCCTCATCTTCAGTCTCTGGTGGGACGAGGGTGGCAACATGGCCTGGCTTGATCAGGGCGAGGCAGGACCTTGCGATGCCACTGAGGGCAGCCCTGCCAATATCCTCAAGATCCAGCCCAACCCTGAGGTGACGTTTAGCAACATCAAGATTGGAGAGATCAACTCGACGTTTTCTACCGGCTCAGGGTACGGACGAGACCGCTTTGCGAAGGGGTTGGAGAAGGGTCATGTGAGACATCACCTTCACCAGCATAAGCGTCGAGGCAGCTTCTAAATGTTGAGGCACGATATACTCGATGGGATCTTGAGTTTAACCTCACTTTTATTACACAAGTACATGATTTGAGACTTCTTGGAAATACATTACCGGCTTGAGGCCGTGTCTTTTGACTACATAACATGAAGCGCCAGTTTGTGCCGATGAACATCAAATGTTTACCTTGATTCTGTACATGAGTTTCTAGCCAGTTTCACAAATTTTTCTCAGTGCCCTTGGTATGATAAGATTTCTTTATCTCATGGTCAGTTGGGTTGGTATCCCTTGCGACTGGCAGATCCTACCCAAGTCGCTTTCTCTTCCCAACAAAAAGAACTCGTCTTGGTAAGACCATCAGTCAAAACGGCAAAAAAAAAACATACAACAGCGGGGATTCGCTGGTCGTCACCGACCCAACTACTAATCCGCCCCTCACTGGCTTGTCTATGGGAGAGCGGACGGGATCCCGAATTTTCCAGTGGGTATGGTCGTA
>JAALXN010000729.1:0-10280 GCA_012978555.1 Fusarium drepaniforme
CCGTTCCCAGCTTTCACCACCCCAGTTCCCCCCCAGTCACGATAAAAAACGCCATTTTCTTCCCAGGTGCGGACATGTCTCGGCACCGCTGCAGTTCCCTACAGGGGCTTAGTGTCATTTCTCTTCCTTCTTTTAGTACCATCCCATCTCGGCCCAACTGGCGCATCGCATCCCAGATCTCACGATCTGGGCGGCTGGAGTCGTACTAGCGCACAACCCGCTCGTTCGTTGCCGAGAAGAAGGGACATTATTGGTGAGACTTGGGAACAGGGTTGAGGGAGAAAAAAAAAGGTATTGAGTGAGAGAGAGTGAAAAAAAAAAAAAAGCCACGACGGCGGTGTGCATCCAAAACCCGCAAACCCGTAAAAACTCCATCATGGCCTGCTGCCCAACAACCGAGAACAAAATTTTTTCTTTGCCGTTGTCATAGTATTGCCTTCACCTTTAGACTAGATAGCCGCTCTTGACGTTGAGTGGTGCTTCTTGAGACAGGTTGAGGCGGAAACGGGTCATGTCGGGAGACTGGGCTCTGACTCACAAGCAAACAACCAGCTGTGACTTGGCCAATTCAAGACTTTTCTGCGTGTCCAGTCAGGTACCAGTCCCTGTCTGTAACCGCTCTACTCATGATCATGATGCATCTTGTTGTTGCGTTGTCTCGGGGGGCCAGAGTGACCCTGTAAAACACGATCCCCACTCCATTATGAAGCACAACGATGATACAAACCACAAAAGAGCATCGTCTTTTTTACAGTATCATCAACACTCTCCATGTCGGACCCTCGCCGAGTTCTACTCCACAGCATGAGATGACGTTGGGGACTCAACCCAGTCGAAGACAAGGACGCTTGCAGGTTGCATCCCATCGTGCATAGATTGTGCCGGGCTGGGGTGTTTTGCAGGCTAAAACTGCACCGCACGATGAGTAGCGGGCGATATGTGGGAGTCTCTCAGATGGATGGATGGATGTCCTAGGCAAAAGGGTAGTAGAATGTTGAAGCCTGGGGGATGAGCAGTTGGGTGTGCTCCGTAGTTGGGGTAGATTCCGGTTCAAGCCAAGTCCCAGTGTCACACAGAGTCGCAGTTTCAAGAGCACCAATGCCGATGGCACTCACTGGGCCTATTCTTGGTACAATCCCATGCGTCATCCATTCCCCATCTTCTTCCCTGCTTCCATGATGCTTCCTCGGAGGTTTCTTTGCCTTCCATCCCTCAGACCGAAAGGGTTGCGTGTCCACCACGTTTTTTTCATGCCGACTTGCCACCGTCCATGACGGCAAAGCAAGCAAGCAACAAGGCTGATGTGGGAAGGAAACTTTGGAAGGACCGAGGATGATGGGGATGGATGGCTGGATAGCAGGGAAGATTTTGGATGGTCAAGCCAGGAGCCCCAAGACGCCATCCATTCGTATCGGCCATGGTCTAAAAGCGCATGAGGGTGGTGTGTCGTTACAAAACCCTGGGGCAGAAGCTGGACCAGAAGTATCTTTTCCCCACAGGTACCTCGACCATCCCTTGAGCATATCCCTCCACTCCAGAAGAGCGACCGGCCCGGTGGAGCACGAGCCCTTGGATGCTTGCTAGGGCTTGCTAGGCTTGCTCGACGCTCCACGCCCGCTCAGTAAAACCTCCGCCAGCCGCCCAACCGTTGTCCCTGCTTCACCTGGATGGAGAAACGCCCAGGGACTCTAGTCCTCTTCTGGATGCCTGGGTCCTGGGGCAGTCTCTTAGCTAAGACGCCAATGATGCCATTAGAGAAAATTCTTATCCTTCCAGAAGCATGCCATAGTCTGGGGCACCCGGGTAAAATAGGTCCTGTATGACGAAACTCTCCCACCCCATGAGCATGAGCCACGCTCGCTCGGCCACGATGCTTAACCTCATGGGACTACGGCCGGACTTGGCCGAACTTGTTTGACAAACCAAACCGACTGTGGCCCAGCGAGAGTGCGAGCACGATGCGCGGCTTTATTGCGGTCCCCCACAAGTCCCAAGTCCCAGTCCCAGCGTTGCGCTGATTTTTCGCTCCCAGCGGAGTTTTGTAAGGTAATAAAGGGGCTCACATCAATGCGCCTTTTTGCCATTCTCTCATCTCGCTCCGCGGGGATGTCGTGGACTCCTCCGCTCCGTTCTGAGGCTCTGCCAATGCCTAGAGATGCCGGTCGCCGTCTCGACTCGGTGTCCATTCTCGGCGCTTCGCCGGCGCCGAGAACTGTTCTCGCCTCCTTCCAAACAATCTATCCCCAGACTGACTCCATCCGACCCATCTAGAGCCTCCTTTACTTTGCTGATTAGTTGTCGTCCCCATGCTCCCCATCATCTCCATCACTGTTCTCATCCTCGCTTCGTCCGACTTCCTGGCCCAGGAGTAGGTCCTCGCTGCCTTGCCACTGAGGTGGCGGGGCCGGCATAGCCGCTTCGTCTTCATCTGCCCATCCGTAGTCCTCGTCGTCCTCGCTGTCAGGAACTTCGAGCTCCGTCTCGCCAAGCTTTCGCTTGTGCCTGGCCAGTTCAATTGATTGAATCGCTTCGTAGGGAATCTGGACCACGCCGTCCTGCCATCTTCATGTGAGCGATCGCCAGCTTGGACACACGATGCCTGACATACCAACTCCACTTTGAATGCGACTACGTTCTCCACGGTCTCCTGAGACGACTTTCCATCCACCTTTTGCAGACCTGCGAGGAACACGCTCGCAAGCTTGCCCTCTTGCCAGACCCAGTCTCGGAACACGACAAGCCGTGTCGAGACCCCTTGCTCCCAGACTGTAGCATTAACTGCCGCGGTCAACGTTGCACCCCTTTCCGAGTGCATCTTGGTCGCGCATTGAGATAGGATTACAACTGCGCAATTCCTAGTGGCCGCAAGTTTGTGAAGAGCATTCATGATGGATTGCAGTGCCTGTAGCCTTTTCGTAGAGGGACTTGGACCTGGAAACATGTCAGCTACGGAATATCAAGCACTCGCTTATCCACGTACCCTTGGCAGACTTCGAAATAGCCCTGCCATCATGCGATTTGGGCAGAGCCGAGTTGACTAATGCTGATAGGGAGCTGATAACCACCAACGAAGAACTAGCTGGTATAGCCTTGGCAGTAGGTCGTGAGATGAGGGCAACAAAGTGAGGGAGTGTTAGACATGAATAATGAAGGAATCGACCAGCATTCCCCTCAACATCATGTGCTTCCACGCCTGAATCACCTTGATTGTCCTTGACAGTATTGATGACCGCCTTTAGCCTGTTGGGAGGAATAGCCTGAAAGCAGTCTATACAGCAAAGTTGGGTCAGATATCAGTATAGAAGGAGGGTTATGCTTGACTCGACGAACCTACCCAGACCACAGCGTTGCCATCCCGCAATGCATTTGCGGCGAGCTGCAGTCTTTCCCACAAATTAGTCTCGTAATATGCAAGGGAAAGCTCACTTCCTTACCCCAAGCCAGTTTTCCCCGTTCCAGGGGGGCCCCAAATTTCTGTCACCTGGCCGCGATGAACACCACCTTTTGGGGTAGAATCCTGAGAGTCAACGGATACTGTGCCCGCAAGAGCATGATCTAGATCCTCGAGGCCTGTAGAGACATGGTTTGACGCGTCGGCCCCGAGTTCGTCCAGGGCCTGGGAAGCCGATACGGTTGGTAATCGGTCTGTATAGCGGGTTAGTTTAGGCACCAGATCGTGGGATGCATCGTGAGACTGACGGGCACCAGATGTGTCAAAGCTGGCTCTGTCGTGACCGTGAATCGCATGATAATCCATCCTCCACTCTCATGACGATGCGCGGAGTTTTTCCAGGCCAGTCAATGAAGCAATCGTGAGTGGACCTTTCACCATCGGTGGTCGCGGCAGTCACGCACGTGCTTCGGAGAACAAAGAACGCGAGGTCACGTGATCTAGAGATACCCTTTCTAAGTCGTCGGGCAAGTCTCGTCGGCGAAACTCCCACGTCAAGGGATCGACCATCTGTGGAGGATGAAACCCTGTCTTCCTTTACGGCATAGTCGACTTCTTTGGAACATTCGATGAGACTGAGTATCAGCCCACCGAGGCTCACCTGAGCTAGCTCTCCGCTTACTCAAGGTTGCCTTGAACTGTTTCCCCTTCTCTCCTCACGTTGAGCCACTCAATCCCCGGCTTTGGCCCACGAATCTCGATAAGCGGTCCACAGATATCCCAGCATGAAGCAAGGGCAGTTTAACCGCTGTGGCAAACCGCCGTGGCAAACCGCTCGCCATTGGGATGGGATGGGGATCAGGGCACAATTGCCAGATAGTCGTGGTATTTTGTTGTGAAAGGTGAGCAGTCACAGAGGAGTTGTCCACTGAGAAAGCCGAGAAGGCTAGGGTCCATTGGACTTTATTGCATTCCACAACGCTTCGGTCACCACACCGGCACTTGCGGGCCAATATCCCAGCAAATATTGGCTACACAACCACCTCCTGGGGCGATGGATGTGGCTCGGGTAACACTGAGCTGATTCTCACCAGGTCGATTTCAATACGGGGTCCTCAACCCCAGACAAGTCTTGGGGCCTTCGTGGGGACGTGGAGACTCCGATTTCAAATTAGAGAGTGGCGGAGAAAAAGGTGCGAGGTGATCGTCGGTGGCAGATTGAGAGCTTGACTCGAGCAGCGCATGATACTAGAGATAACGAGCTCGGCGTCATTAGCTCTTCCTCCCGTCCTTGAGATGATTGCGGGAGGAGGTTGTGGGGAAGACGAGGCTACCCCATTCCCCATCTCCCCGGCAGAGCACGGAAAAGATTTCGAGTCACAGGATTGACAGTCTGGGGTCATGATAGGAGCCTGTCCGTAAAGGGAAACTGCAGAGATAAGAGATTCCAGCTGGCGGCGTGATTAGGACGGACTGGCCAAGGGACGGTACAGCACAGTACAGGACAGCACACAAAGTCAAAGACGGGGTCAGACGGTGTGGGCTCCGTTCTGTGACCTTCCAAGATTCTCGACGGTCTTGGCTCCCCGTTGATGCTTGTGTTACATCCAAACAGACCATGCTTGTGCCTTGCATGAGTTACCCCGTGCCAGTTTCAAGTGATACGGCAAAGTTTGCTTGCTCGACTTGCAACAGAGGTGGAAGCCTCGGTTCTCAAGACACAAACGGACAATTGCTTGTCCTTCATGTTTGAGGGAAAAGACGTCCAGTGGAGTCTGTCTGGATGGCTGAGACTAACTGATCAAGCTTCTTGACTTGTTGCAGCGATGACTTCGCCTCTTCCCCCAGGTCTGCCCCACTAGATTGCAATGCAGACCAAGGAGTTAGCATTACGGCATCAGATTTAGCGCCGCCATTTCCGAGCTTGACCCTCTCCTGGTGTTTATCACTGATTGACGCTGTCCGTCCCGCTCGCCCAGATTGACTGTGTATCCTAGCTTGCTCCAGCTCGCCGACGACAATGAGGCTTAGTTGGACGTGCACTGGAGACGATGAGACGGCGTGTCCTCTCAAAAACCCTCACCCGGCTAGATGCGGCGGCTCTAAACTGCAAGGTACCGAATACGATTCCAGTCCATGATGGGGCAGCGTGGTGAAAGCCCTGACTTTTATCATGGGTTTGTCGCCCAGACCCTGGGGCCTGGTCTGGGAGCTCCTCCTCACTCCAGGCCAGGAGGCCATGAGTCTGGAGAACCAGGTGCCCTTGAGGTATAGGTTGCGGGCAAGCGCTAGGCCATGACACCGGCCCGGTCAGATAGCTTCGTCTGGCTGAATGAAGCCATGACCACGGCGGTTCTTGTCCCCTTTTTTGCGGGGAGACAGGTGATTTTGGTGCGACAAGTCATCTCACCTGAGGCTCTCAGCACCCACACCGACAGCCAAAGAAATGGGCGATTGGACCGACAGCTCGACTGTGCGGCTACTGTGCATCACGGCGGGCGCCGACAGTATGTGCACGGCTCGGCCAATATCGGGATCGTGAGCGGGAAAACTGGGGATGGCCAGAGACCAGAGGCTCGGCAGCTTGCGTGCTGCTCGCTGCCATGCGTAGGTATTGGACGATGCCAGTGCAGCTGGACCAGCTTTACCAAGCGTGGCAACTCTCAGTGTCAGAGACCCCCACGGAGAGAGGCCTTTCATGCGACGCACGGCCACGGCTATGTGAAGCTCTCCCTGGCCTTGACTGTGACAGTTGTTTCCAGCGCCATGCTTGCGCAAGATCTTGGCCGTCTTGCTCAATCGTCCCCCCAAGCGCCATCCGGGAATGGTCATGGCCATGACGAGCTTCAGAGTCCTTTCCTGGGACTAGTTCAGCCTTCAATGAGCCGCAGGCCCCTCTGCAAGGGACATCATGGCACGCCGCTGCATTGTGCATGCAAAAAGCTGGAGCCCCGCGAAGGCTTGTTGGAGATCTAGACCCTGGGATCTGCGACGAGGGACCTCCCACAAGCCACCACCGAGGCTCTGGCTCGGTATGCCAGAAGCCGATCAGCGGCTTGCCAGGGCTGCTGTACCAACACGTTTCTTCACCGGATAGCTTCAACTCTCGGTCAACGACCGCTGCAAGGTCACGTCTAGTTACCCTATCACATGCGGTAGAGCACCCCCAGGTCTCTTTCTTCCGCCATCAACGATCCCAATCTCGCGCTGGCATTGAAAGCCCCCCAGCGGAGCCGCCTCCGATGGTGGTCGGATAGGCACCTGGATAGCATCATGTAGCGGCTAGTAACGTAGTAGACCCTGATGAAGAAGAGCACTACGAACAATACCACCACGTGGGTGGGAACAGTCACTGGGAAGTTTGTCGCCTCAATACGCCCAAGATCCAGCAACCGAGATGACCTGCCCCCTAGGAGTTCTCGGGCCTTTAGACGCCTGGTCGGCTACTCTGGCTAAACGGCAAATCAAACAGCCGGGACTGACACATGAAAAACGCAATTCCTTTCGAGTGTCGTGAAATCCCCAAGCCGCCCCAGGGAACGGGGCTGCTATCGTGGACGGGGGTGTCGTCAAGCGGTCCAGTCAGGGCCGACGTGGCCGTATCCGCACGTGTTGGGTCCCTGAAAGCCGCCACTGTGGAAAAAGTCGTTCGACGGGCTGGGGTACAGAGCCGGAGACTGAATTCTCTCAGGAGGAGGACGGACATGACTGCTGATGCGTCATTGAGATGAGAGTTGTACGCATCCGGTCTGAAATAGATGGCAACCACGAGATCTATCTGGGGAAAGACAACGTCTCCGGGTGCAAGTTTGAGTCTTAACCGAATCGTTGGATTCAGGGCGGGCGCATTGGCCGTATCGGCTGGACATGGTTTGCCGCATCTTGCATGTCAGCGCATTATGGGCATCACGGACTAGCAGGCCCTGCTGGATTCTAATTCCAACGGAGCCCCCTCATGGAGGAGTTGCGCATGGACAGGCAGCTGATGAAAATGGAGGCTCTTTTCAAACCGGACCCTCCCTCTGGGGCAGCGAATCCGCGACAGTCAAGGCGCAGGGACAGTTGGCCGGCGGCGCTACGGAGAGCTGGGCAATCCCGTCGAAACAACTGTTTGCTGACGACACTGCTCGCCTTGTCAGGGCAAAGGTAGAGGCTCAATGCGTCAGGGGCAGTAATACGTGTATACGTGTATACGTGTTGTCAAGAGCTTGCGCCTCGAAGCCACGGCAACCCGAGTGGCCTCGGAATGGTTCATGCCTCTCGTGCGGGAGTTGGAGGCGTCAAATGCCAGCTGCCAAGATAAGGACCTTAGTCAAAAAGGCCTCTGTGAACTCCGGACCAAATCCGAGGTGTTGACATGCAATGGCGGACATCGCCGTTCCGAATCACCGAGGGTCAGGATAAGATCTGAGATCATTTGCCCCGGAATTGCCGCAATCGGCTAGCTTGTAGGGTTGCGACAGGCATCAGGGGCTCGGGTCTGGGGCGCCATCGCACAAGGGGAAGCTGGAGAAAGATGGAGCACGACAGAGCCTCCTGGCCTGGGGTTTCTTGGCCGGGCTCAATTGCCTTATCTGCTCGGGGGAGCTCGCTCCAGCTCTAGGACAAGACAGGACAGACAGACGATGCGGTGGCGCGCTAGGATTCTTGGATAAGGGCGGCCTTGGAAGACAGGCTAAACGGGCTAACACGACAAGGAAGCAAAGCAAGCACACATCAACAAGGGGCATGGGTCGACCAAGACGCCCGCCCGGTGGCTTGCGAATCCCTACCATCTGCCGGAGGAGGGTGTCTCTCTGCGTCTGTTGTTTGGGAACTTGGGCGTGATATCAGCCAGATTAGCTTATCACCCCCACGTTGGAATTGGGAAAGTGTTAGCACCCCTGGCGGGCTATCAGCGACATTGGCAACATTGGAGGGGCGTGAAATATTCATTGTCCGACACCAGACTCCTGAAAAGCCTGGAATCTGGGGAAGACGTTGCCGTCCATCCGCTCTACCGTAACCGCAGCCGCAACCTGGAGATATGGAGATATGAAGAGGGGGGAAGAGGGGAAGAGGAGCAGTCTCGAATCTCTGGATGGATCTTGACTTATCTCGTGATGAAGTTGATTGTGGAGATGGGCAAGATAGGCCTGGGCTGAACGGGCCGCAGACACGGCAGGTGAGAGAGGAGAGGGCGGCAAACAGACAGAGCAGCTCATTTGGCTTAGACCGAGGGTATTGCACGGAGATGGGGCGGACATGAGGAAGCTGGCGGAACTGAGAAGAGGCGAATCAACCTTTAGAACCATGTCTTGGAACTTGGCCTCATGGGGACGCCTGATGTGGCTATCTCCCCCCTGGAGGGGACCGGCCCCGGAATACCAAGGAGCACGCGACTGACGATAGGGACCTTGAGAATGATGCACTCGAGACCATGCTGGGAACAGGCAAAACCAAAACCATCACCCCCAGACGACGGCTTAAGGCGGAACTCTGGGGAGCGCGCTTATCGCGTTGAATGGCCCGATTACACTGGGGCCAACAACCTGATGGTGATGGGATGAGCTTGCGCCGGTCTCGTGGCTCCCCAGAAAAAAGAGAGTACGGCCCGGGAGGGGTTCAGAAGGAATCTGGAGTTTAGACGACTGACAAGTCCGGAGTAGGGGTCTGTCTGGTGATTTGATGCCGGGAGCTCAGGCTAAGCGGGCTTATCATGGTTCGGCCTGGAGTGGTGAAAGGCCGGCCATGGCGCCCTTCCCTTTGGTGTTGTGGGAGCAGATACCCCACAATCGGACTCGCTCCCGAGGCTTTGCGCCCTGCGATGTCGCTCGATTATTTGTTCGCGTAATTATTCTCGGACCTGGCTCTCTTCTGCTTGGATCTGGCAACCAAGCTCAGGACGCCCTCTTGAGCCGACCACAACGGTAACGGCCTGGACCTGCGGCTGATCATATCATGAGAGAGTTTGCCCCAAATCCGGGGGTAAAAGTGTGTGTGGACTTGTGATAACCTGGGGTAGGGAGGATACTATCATGCGGGATAGGCTACGGCCCCCTTTGAAGGGCTACTAGCCGGCATCAAAAAGCACCCTTCCAGGGACACAAAAGTATTGCCGAAGGGGGCAATAAGAAAAAAGTAAAGATAGCCCGGAGCGATTGATAATGAGAAACCAATGCCAATCGACCCTGGGACGGGGCAGTGGCGCTTCTGAAGCATCGTGAGGTCCCAACCAGGAAGTAATCAGCACCATCCAGGGACAGCCCTAGCGCAGTGTCCACCTGAGAAGAGGAGAAAGAAAGAGAAGGGTCCCACTGGAGCTTCTGAGACTAGCTAAGACGATAGCATCAGAAGACGGAGAAACGGAGAGACTGACTTTGACTGGACTGGGGGAGTGTCGTTGCATGGCATTGGTATTGGCATTAGCATTGGCATGGCATGATGAATGGGATCGAGGACAGGTCCGACGTTGCAGACGGGCGATTACGTAGGTTGAGGAGCCCTTCTTCACCATGGTTACTCATACCAAGGCGAAATGCATGGCAGAGCATGACAACAGTGCCGCACAGAATGGGCAATATGCCTGATACAGGAGATCGACACGCAATTGCGTATTCTTTGGCTACCCAAGGCGCACAGCCATGGCAACACGAATTTATTCACGAATGGCATGTTTGAAAACAACCACTTGCCAACTCAGCCCAGCTTAGCCCAGCCTCAACAAGACGACAACCACGAGTCAACGTGGCGGTCGCATAACGTTTCGGTACAGGTCCCGTAAAAACCGAAAAAGGCTTGAGGGCTTCTGAGCAAAAAAAATCACCGAGAGAGAGAAAAACCTAGGATCAAAGGGGGCAGTCGGAGCCGCTTGATGGAATGGAGACCAATCAGTCGAGCACGACATGAA